>PITA01013480.1:0-57366 GCA_004023965.1 Spilogale gracilis | reverse complement strand
GGGGGTCAGGTTTGGCATAGTTACAGGCTTGTGATTGGGCCAGGTACTCAAGGAGGGGGAGTTCATTGCCCACGTCCTGTTTGCCCTGGGGCCCTGCCCAGGCTGTCTTGCAAGAACATCCTGTTTATCTAATCGGCCCTGCAGCTGTGGCTGCCTTGGCTTTGGGGGGGGGGTCTCTCGGGCATAAAATGGCGTTGCCGATGTCAAGGCCATGGAGGGGAGGAGAGGTCTTTCAGTGCTTACTGTATTTTGTCCTCACTGATTCTCCAGTTTTGCCCAGTGCCTACATTGGCTGTAGCATGGAGTATGTTGGAACTAGACTTTTGTATTCAAGCCATTGAGGGGAGGCAGTGAAAAAAGAGGATGTAAACAAGATTTATAAAACCCTGAAAAATAAGGGCACTTCGGCGGCTCAGTGGTTAGGTGTCTGCCTTTGGCCCAGGTCATGATCCCAACATCCTGGGGTTGAGCCTCAGGTCAAGCTCCCTGCTCAGTGGGGCCTCCACTTCTCAAGCTCTCTCTGTTTTCTTCACTCTTTCTCTCTCTCCCTCAAATAAATAAATAAAACCTTTTAAAAAATTGAAAAATACTATATGGAGAGACACACCCAGAAAGCCTTGGAGAATTGAACCATCCATGCCCAGTGGGGTCTATTAATGGAAATTGTTTAATGAATGTCTTTTAAAGTAATTATCTATTAAAATAGTAGACACTTGAATGGAAATTTCGGTCTCTAAGAGTCTTGGAACATTTTCTATACCCTTGACTCTGGGGATGATTTCACTCACCAACAAACTGCAACTCCTTCTGTGGTTGTTTCAGGTCCAACATACCCATCACTGCTTTGTTCTTTTATAAATCTCGCTGACTGAGAAATAACCCAATGCCAAACTTGAGTTGATAACCTCTAACCTTCGTGATTTTTACAGGCCTGTTGATGTACAATCCAATATTTATACTTTTCTCTTCTTTCCTTTCACGTCCTTACCAACTTGTTTATATAATTGGTACGAGGAGTTCATCAAACAAAACTGTCTTTGTTTTATGGAATATATGGAGGAAATTGCAAGGCAATAAATATTAATATAAGAAATATTAATAGGGCTCAGATTTTGAAATATGTTTGCTAATACTCTATTCATAAAAATGAATTATATTATTTTACTGGAATGTTCCTCCTTGTTCCTGTTTTTGCTGAAATTCCAAATATGGATCCAATTTCTCCTTTAAATTTGAGTTGTATTTCATTCCATTTGCTTCCAACTTCCAGGGTTGAATTAAAGAGAATTCAATATAGTTTATTCTTTGAATATATAACAATAATCCAGAGTGACTTGTATAAATGAAACTGATGGGAAAATAAGTACACATGTGTAAATTATCTGTACATGCAATTTTTAGAACTATGAATTCTGTTAAATATGGTATCTACCCTGTTAGAATTTCTGACAGTTCTATCACAGGTGTGAGAACATTGAGCAAAAAGAAACAGTCACAGATGCATGAAATTTAGAGCTAAAAGAAACTTGAAAGGACATCTGGTTTAAACCCCTCTCTTTAAAGATGTAGAAGTCAGGAGCCGAAAAGGTTATGGGCCTTGTTTCCGGTCGAATAGGAGTTAAGCAGACTCCAGACTCTGTGACTGCCTGTGTGAAAGGCAACAAGGAGAACTTTCTTTGAGCTACTGGTGTGAAGTTTCTTTGGTCTAATTATACAATCTTAGTTGAGACTCAGTGAAATACTTATCTAGAGAATGTCTTATTAAGAAAAACTTCCACTGACTAGGAAATTGTGTATTATAAACCGAATGCTTGTATGCCCCCCAAATCATATACTAAAGCCCTCACTCCCAAGTATGATTGCATTTGGAGAAGGGGCTCTAAGGAACTAGTTAAGATTAAATGAGGTCAAAAGGGTGGGGGGTCCTGATCTAATAGCATTAGTGTCCTTGAAGCAACACCAAAGAAATCTCTCTCTCCCTCTCTCTCTCTCTCTCTGCCTCAGGTTTTCTTTCCCTGTCCCTCCTCTCCTCTCCCTACAGGCCCATAAAGAAGAGGTGACAGTACACAGCAAAGTCAAGAGGCCTCAGAATAGAAATTATGTTGCCAGCACTTTAATCTCCAGACCTGTGAGAAAAAATTCTGTTAAAAATACCCAGTCTGTGGTATTTTGTTATAGGAAGTCCAAGCAGACTAATACACTGCAATAATTAAAGTGAGAGTTACCTAAATTTCCTATTTTTACTTAAGAAGAACTGGCTTGCTTTGCAAATACATAGCATTAAGTAAAAGAGGGGGGAAAAAGAAACTTTGCAATTCTCTGATTGTCTAACATGGCTAGAGAGCTAATTAGTTGGGAAAAACATATTCTCGCTATTGGTGCTGTATGAGCTTTCTCATAGGTAAAGTTGTACATAAATCCCCAACTGTTCTCTTAGGAAAAAAAATCATTGTAAATTGAAATTGCTGGATCAAAGTATGCATGTCTTAAGGCTTTGAAGGAGGATGTTTTCTTAGAAATACTAACTACATATTATATTCCTCTCCATAGTTGTTTTATGTTCCATTTTATTTTTTTAGTATTATTTTTATTATGCTGTGTTAGTCACCACACAGCACATCATTAGTTTTTGATGTTGTGTTCCAAGATTCATTGTTTACATATAACACCCAGGGCTCTATGTAATACGTGCCCTCCTTAATACCATCGCCAGGCCAAACCATCCCTCACCCCCATCCCTTCTAAAACCCTCAGTTTGTTTCTCAGAGTCCACAGTCCCTCATGGTTCATCTCCTTCTCTGACTTCCCCCCTTCATTTTTCCCTTCCTTCTCTTAATGTCCTCCACACTCTCCATAATTAGTGTTACGAAAGGGGCTGACATGTTGATGGACAAGATCCCGTGAAGACGGCTGCCCTGTATAAACCTTTCTCATAGAAAAGCTGCCGTCCACGTCTAAGCATCCGTGCTTGGACTGAGGTGCCCCAGGAACATTTGGAAATCTAGGCGATCCTGAGACACCAGGAAGAGACATGGCTTGCTTCCACTTTTATTTATCACAGCCAAATTACCTTGACTGGCAGATACACTGCAGGCTGAAAATTAGCACCAAAAGAACAAAACAACAAAAAAAAAGTAAGCCAATTCAAGAAGTCTTCTGGGAGAATACAGGGAAGCAGAAAACAAGGGTGAATCTAACCTAAACAGCAGTTTCCTGAACTGGGGCATTGACTAGAATCTTTTTTTTTTCCCCCTTTATCCATCCATCCTTCTGCTCTCCCTCCTTCCTCTCTTCTTTCCTTTCTCTCTCTCTCTCTCACGCGCGCTCTCTTTCTTTTGTTTATTCCAAGAAACTGAGACCAGTTTTCTACGAAGGCACATTGGCATTCTCCTCAGTGACCCTCAAGGGTCACCCTTACAGGGTACACTCCAATCCTGGTCATTACTGACTGACAAGAATTTTCTATTTTACATCCCTTCATATCAAGAAATTCTTCAAAACGATAACGGATAAAGTTAAGCTTCCTCAAAAACGAGCAGTTGGGAGGATTTGGCTAAGAAACCCAGTCACTTTTTGAAAATCTCTGGCTAGTAGCCACATGGGGATTTTCAAACTAAAAAGGCGAGTTTTGCCTGCCTGCCCCTTGACCCCAGCTGGGTCCGAGTCAGGGAAGTCGAAGGCGGTGTGATTTCATTTGAAGTATCTACTCACACCGTGCAACAACAGAAAATTGGACTTGTGATCTACAAAGTGTAAAAGGAATGCTCTTCTGTCTTACAGCAGCATCTCCTGTATTAATGAACTTTGAAACCGCTGTGTTGGACTAGGCTTGCCCTCCCCATCACTTTCCACTCCTTCTACTTGCGCATCCTCAGAAAAGTTAAAATTTTAAAAGGAGAGAAAATATATCATAGAGATATACTAATCCTCTAATTCCTTAGAGGAGAGAATAACCTTTTCTCTTGATATAGGAACCGAGCATTGATCTGTCACACTGTTTGCTCTATCAGGGCTCCCAGAGGCACATTCAGTTTGAAACGTTCAGGCTAGTTCATTAGGCGTCCCTAGCTCGTTTCTCCAAGAGAATCAAGATAACACTGTGGTTAGTTAATGGCTTTCTCTTGTTTCCCCCAGAGCCTGCCTGTCTGAAGCCTGCAGGCTCGAGAAGCTTCTTCCCCCCTTCTCTTTGCTATTAGTCACAGCTGGTAAGGCTCACAGGAGCCGAGCCTGTTTGAAAACAGTCGGATCACGAAAGCGTTTGAGTCTTTCTGCTGCAAGCAACAAACTTGGCCTGGCTGCCACCGGGAGATGGGGTGGGAGTGGGGGTGGGGAAGGGATGAGCGGCGAAGGGAGAAAAAAGGGAAACTGCTACCCACTTCAAAATCCTCTCGGAGGAAGCCCTCGGTGGGCTGCCTTGCTGGGAAGGGGGGGTAGACTAACTTTTCAAAGGCCGTGATGCCTCTTGGGGCTCCTGCCTCCTGTCTGAGGCCCACTGGGCTCCCCTGTATTCTGGTAATGGGGTGAGGGCGAGGGCTAATGATGAGAAGCCCCCCCACCCCCTGCACTGAGCTGAACCGCAGGCTCTTCCGGTCTCGGAGACCCACTCACCCCCCTCCCACCCCCCTCCCACCGCCCCCGCTTCTCTACCTACTTTTTATAGAACCAGAGGTGAACAAAAGGGAAAGAAAGGGCTCAGGTATTATAGATAAATTCCAAAACCAACCCCCTAGGCCTTTCTCACGTTTTAGAGCAGGACTGCTGGAAGGACAACAGGATGCCCCACGAAGCCTGGCCTGATTTCTAAGAGCCCTGCTATTTGGTTGTTCAGTGCCTTGCTCCTTGCAAAACTGGTCCTAAGATTGCTGGATAATTTTATCTTTTGCCCCCGATGGGGCCTCTGGGAACGGCTAATAGGGGCCACGTGTCAGCCCGCGTGTTACTGTGTGCAGAGATGCTCAGACAGAGTCCATGATGAGCGAGGGGATAATGATGATGTCATTGCTGGTGACAAATTACCCTTTGTCCCAACCCCTCATTCTGAGTCAGGAGCACTAACAGTTGCATTGGGTTTATGAGGCCAATAAACATGTATGCTTTGGGGTCAAGTTTAAATACAAGCCGGAAGAGTTTCATTTCCCTTTCTGGATGTCTCCAGGATTCTTATTGTCCTGAGAAATTACACAGGAAAGTTTTATGAGGGTCCAGGTCAAGCCCGTAAAAGTAATGGAGTTCTTCACGTCACCTTCTTTCGGGGCAGTTCGAAGGCAGCTACTTATCTGGTTTGGGTTTTGCAGACCATGTGCCTGCAAAATTCTTCTTGAATAGTTTGAAGACATTGAGGTTCTTCCTCTGAATTTGGAACATCCTTACAACCTTGGCGAGATGACGAGCGCAGGAGTGTAGACTTCCAAATTCAAGGTTGATGAAAAGGCAAACAAACAAACAAACAAAAACATTCAAACAAAAATTCTCTCCCATCCCCCCAAAAAGCCAATATGGGTGTAATAGTTCTAATTCACAGGGTTTATTAAAATTATGTTTTAGGTTTTTATCTCTCTTCAAAGGTCACAGTTTGAAGCTAAGAAGACCAAGAGGAAAGCCAGAAAACTCGAGATCTACTGGAATGTGTCTGGGTTGTCCACTACAGCTCTTGTTACATGATGGGAAGATGAGCACCGGTAGGAGTGTAGCTACCTTATGTTTGCTATTGGAATGATGTGTATAATACATCTCCACATCTCTACAGCAACCTTTCAGATATGAGTTTTTTGAATCACCCAAGTTAAAGAAGAATAACTATGTCATCAAGTAAAATCAGGTCTTGCCTGAAGTAAAGATTCTACTTAGACTTACCATTTTAGGGGATTTTCTTCTCATGTCTAATACTGGACATTAGCCGATGGCATACTATTAACGAGCGACTTCTGCTGGAGGTGAACATATCTCTGGGTACACATGAGGTAACACTAGTGTTGTTCATTTATTCATCAGACACAGTAACAGCTGCATTATTTAAAACAACTCATTTTTAGCACTTGTGCTCCTGGCAATTTCTCCTCGTTCTCTTCTTTCTGCCTAACCCTTCCAGAGTGTGTCTTCTTCCTCATATAACCAGCATATTGATTGTGAATGGCCTTGTGTCTTGGTTCCGATTGTTTCGTATTTTGTTCCTCAGAGAAAGAAAGACCAAGTCCATTCACCAAGGCAGCTTTGGATCATGTCCTAACTAGCTTTCATCAAACACCTACTATATAATCAGAGCTTTTTTTTTTTTTTCCTGGTCACAGTAGGGAATATAAAGCTAAATAAATCTCATTGTCTATGTTCTTGGCAGATAAGATGGTAAGATTCATCATAACTAAAATCACTTACTAGCACTTACTACATGTCAAGCACTGTTCTAAATTTATACACATAAACGCATCTAACCCTCCAAGAATCCTCTGGAGGAGGCCTCATTATTATCCCCATTGTACAGAAAAAAAAACAAAGACATAGATGGGTTGAGTTGTTGCTCGGTGTTGGAAACAAGAAATGAATCATCATGGCGCAAAGGGGGAACTTAAAAACTGGCATTCAGGAGTCACAAATGAAAAACCCAATGGAGTCTCAACCCCTGTGGAAGAAAACACCCAGCATGACAACAACACCATCAATAACACAGTCCAGGTTTCCTGTGAAGCTGACCTTCAAAAGAATTGTAAGCTTTAAAGAGTCAGTGCGTTCCAGGAATGTATGCCAAGTGCCTTGCTTCATAAAATTCCCAGTTTCACCAAATCTCCATTTTTCAAGGAGGCAACTAGGTACCTAGAGAGGAAATCAGTTGTCTAATTTTGCAAAATAGTAAAATACAAAGCCAGAAATTAAAGTCCCATCTTCCTTGAACCAGCACCCATGATTTAATCTTGCTTTACCAAATGACCTATATCTTTGAGGGAAACACCTGGTATGATTTGGAAGTGCAAGGCTGAGATGCCTTGAGTCTTGGTTCCGATTGATTCCTATTTTGTTCCTCAGAGAAAGGAAGACCAAGTCCATTCACCAAGGCAGCTTTGGATCATACCCTAACTCCTAACTAGCCTTCTATCGAACACCTACTATATAATCAGAGCTTTTTTTTTTTTTTTTTCCTGGTCACAGTAGGGAATATAAAGCTCTGATTTATAGAGAGGAGGAACATGGAATAGAGAGAGGAACATGGAACAGAGATGGGGAAGTACGGGTGAGGATTTACCATAGAGGGCCACAATAAGAAGTTTTAACTGGGGATATTACATTACGGAAAACTACTTACAAATTTTTAGAAGACTCCATGGGGGGAATTATGCTTTAGTAACATGACTTCAACAATGAGATATTTTTGGAGAAGTAACAGAAAGGGCATTTTGGAGGCCCTTGGAAATGACTCAAAAAACTTTGTGAGTATATAAGGATGGCTGGGTGGCTCAGTTGGTTAAGCGTTTGCCTTCAGCTCAGGTCATGATCCCAGGTCCTGGAATTGAGCTCCATATCAGGTTCCTGGCTCAGTGTGGAGCCTGCTTCTCCCTCTCCCCCTGCTTGTACTCTCTCTCACTCTTTCTCTCTCTTTCTCCCTCATAAATAAATAAATAAACAAACAAACAAACAAACAAAATCTTTAAAAATTCTATGAGTATCAGAGGTGCCTGGGTGGCTCAGTCATTAAGCATCTGCCTTCAGCTCAGGTCATGATCTTGGAGTCCCAGGATTGAGCTCTGGATCAGGCTCCCTGCTCGGCAGGAAGCCTGCTTCTCCCTCTCTCACTCCCCCTGCTTGTGTTCCCTCTCTAGCTCTCTGTCAAATAAATAAATAAAATCTTTAAAAACATCACCACCAACACCTAGTCTATGAGTATCTAAATAACAGTATAATAATAATAGTCAAAAGGAAGGGATAAATCCAAAAGTCACCATGGACATAGAAATATGCATTTGGCAACTGATGTCTGTGGATCAGAAAGAGGGAAGAATGAGTGACAACTGTCAAATTTCCAGACTGGCAGACCTATAAAATAATTGTGTGGTACCTAGACCATGGATAAAGACATTAGAAAGTCTAGCTGAGGGGTATCTGGGTAGCTCAGTTGGTTAAGTGTTTGCCTTTGCTTCAGGTCATGATTCTAGGACCCTGGGATCAAGCTCCACATCAGGCTCCCTCTCTCCCACTTATGCTCTCTTTCTCTCAAATAAATAAATGAAAATCTTAAAAAAAAAAGGGGGGGGGCACCTGGGTGGCTCAGAGGATTAAGCCTCTACTTTCAGCTCAGGTCATGATCTCAGGGTCCTAGGATCAAGTCCCACATCAGACTCTGCTCAGTGGGGAGCCTGCTCCCTCCTCTTTGTCTGCCTACCTCTCTGCCTATTTGTGACCTCTCTGTCAAATAAATAGATAAAATCCTAAAAAAAAAAAAAGAAAGAAGGTCTACTTTCACAATGATGAGTTTTGGATTTGGACAATGTGATCTGAAGTTCTCACAGAACACTGCCTTGTGTTGGAGCATTCCAGGAAGAACTTAGAAACATAAGTCTGTGCTCAGGATAGGAACTGAGATCAAAAATATAATTTTTGAATAAAATCAAAATTTTTAGAATGTTTTTAGGTTTGGAGTGCCTGGGTGGCCTGGTGGATTAAGTGTCTGACTTGGTTTTTGATTCAGGTGGTGATCTTAGGGTTGTGAGATCAAGTCCTGCTTTGGAGTACAGAGTCTGCTTGAAATTCTCTCTCCCTCTTCCGCTCATGCACTCTCTCTCTAAAATCAATCAATTAACCTTTAAAAAAATAAAAAAAGAATGTTTTTAGATTTACAGAAAAACTGAAGTTTCTATAGAAGACTTCCATATATCATACACTTCATTTCTCCTATTATTTACATTTTGCATAAGTATGGTACATTTGTTAGAATTAATGATCTAATATTAATTCTTTATTATTAACTAAAGTCCATAATTTATTTAGATTATCTCAGTTTTTACTTAATCTTCTTTTTCTATTGTGGGATCACAACCAGGATACTACATTTTTGTTGTTGTTGTTGTTGTTTTAAAAGATTTTATTTATTTGACAGAGAGAAACACAGCCAGAGAGGGAACACAAGCAGAGGGAGTGAGAGAGGGAGAAGCAGGCTTCCCGCCAAGCAGGGAGCCGGATGTGGGGCTCGATCCGGGAACTCCGGGATCATGACCTGAGCCGAAGGCAGTCGCTCAACCAACTGAGCCACCCAGGTGCCCCCAGGATACTACATTTTGGCTCCTTAAGCTCCTCTTGGCTGTTACAGAGTTTCAGATTTTCCTTGTTTTGATGACCTGATGAGTATTGGTCAGGTATTTTGAATGTCACTCTACTAAGACTTTTTAGTGTTTTTCTTGTGATTGGGGTATGGTTATGCCATCTGGTCTTTGGAAGGAAGACCACAGTGCCATTCTTATCACACCATATCAAGGGTACATATTATATGACCATCACTGTTGATATTCAGTTTGATGCCCTGGCTAAGGTCATGTTTGTCAGATTCCTCCAATATAAAGTTATTCTTTCCTCCCCGTCTACTTCCCATTTGTACTTTTTAAAAGGAAATCATTTAGGTAAGGAGGGAGGCATGTAACCCTCCTTGAGAGTGGAGTATCATTGTAAATTATCTGAAATTCTTTTTTTTTTTTTTTTAAAGATTTTATTTATTTATTGACAGAGAGAAACACAGCTAGAGAGGGAACACAAGCAGGGGGAGTGAAAGAGGGAGAAGCAGGGGGAGTAAAAGAGGGAGAAGCAGGCTTCCCGCTGAGTGGGAAGCCTGATGTGGGGCTTGATCCTGGGTCTCCAGGATCATGACCTGAGCCGAAGGCAGTCGCTTAACCAACTGAGCCACCCAGGTGCCCCATATCTGAAATTCTTTAGCACAAAACGTTTGATGGTTTTCCATAATTCTTATTTATTTGCTCATTTATTTATATTAGTATTGGCATATGGATATTTATTTTGTACTTTGAATTATAACTTGATATTGCTTGATTTATTTTCTTGCCCAGATTGCTTAGTTTAAGTCATTGGAAACTCTTTCTGTGGGTTCCTATGCCCTTTTGACAGACCCCTGTCATTATGTGCATAGATCTTTTTGTGTGTCGTGTCAGAATTGTTAGCCTATACCCTGTCATGGGAAAGAATTGTCTCAAATAAAGTATAGCACTTACATACAGTTTCTTTTCACTTTAGTTTTACGGACTCCACTCATTGAAAAGTTTCTTGGGTCAACACTTTTTCCCTCTACCAGAAAATATTTGGGGAATTGGTACAAAGATGGTCAATAATAAGAGTATAGATGAGTTTGCAAAGGGAGTACAGGGGCAATGGCACATCTTAAGGAAATGCTGCTGTTTGGGGAAGCATTGGAGGAAGTGGAGCAGGTGACAGTGATCATAGAGAAGAGTCGTAGGAGGATGACAAGAACACAATGGTACAGCTGCAAGAAGCAAGGAACAAAGGGTCAGTTGGTCAGATGAGATGACACAAAAAGACAGAGACAAGACTCACCCATCAACAGGCCAAACATGGGTTCCCTCTTTAGAATCATTCCTTTTTAACAAATATTCTCCAGAAACATTCCCTCTTTTAGTCTCTATGGTGCTCTGGTTTAAAAAAAAAAAGTCTAATTTCATCCTCAAATTAATTTCTCCCTCCATCTTCTTCCTCCTCCTGGCTTCTTTTCTCTTTCCCCTCTTCCTCTCTCTAGATGCCACATTTCCCTCAGTGTTTACAGTTATATAAGGTATCATTCAGTGCAGTCTAACTTGAGTTTTCCAAATGTAATTTGCCATTAATCATTTTCCAGTTCTCAAATAAATGGCATTTCTTTCAAAAAGCCCCTCTTGATCTTGATCTTGCCTCCCCCAAAAGAAAAAGTTAGGTGCTTCTAGAATGAGCTCTCATCACAGAACTTTCCCTGCTATGTCAGCACTTCCTGTTAAGTTGTTGGTCTTCCCTCACTAACCTCTCAACTACATGAGAAAAAGACCCTGTTAATTTTATCCCATAGGGTATGTGACATTGGATAAGTACTTGATAGACATTTAAGTCATGAATTCATCTATTAAAGGAATCCTTAACTGTCATCACATCAGCCTTAAAATAACATAGTTTTGTCATCTTTAAGACTTATTTATTCCATTCTCCCTTTTTCTTCTCATAAACCAAAATGTATCCCATTCTTCAGTTTCCCAGCGATTCTTTGGCTTCCCAATTTGTGAAATATTCCATCTTACATTATTCAGTTGTTCATTTGGATTTTCCATCATTTAATTTTATCATCAGCTTGACTGCAACTTTTATGAGAACAGAATATGGGATCTATGTTTACTTGTAGCAAGGATTTATTGAACACCCAGTGTACGTATGGAGACCGAAGTCTTGGCCTTCATCCTTTAGGGACTTATGTAGCAATGAGGCAGGACAGACATGAAATGATGAGGAAGTACTTGCAAAGTAACACCAAAGAAATTGTGACAGAGTACAAACTGGCTTAGTAACTTAGAGGAAGCAGTAGAGATTCAGGGGAGGCATGATAAAGTTGGCAAGTGAGGAACACTTTGGTAATAAGATAAAGACAGGAAACTCTTTGCTCTTCTGGTCCCTTTTGCAGGCCCCCTTCAGATGTGGAGGCAAGGGGCAGGAAACAGAGACAGATGTCAGAAAATCTGACCTCAAACAACTGTTGGGTCCACCATTGGCTGGTTGTATAACCACTGAACTGTGCTGAGTATCAGTTAGTCCTTTATAAGATGATGATTTAATACTGGCCTACTTCTCAGGGATTATAGTCAGTTTAGATGCTGATGAACTCAGAGGGGAGTAGGTAAAAGTAAAAAAAAAAAACCGAACAGATTCCTAGGTTTCTAGGCTTGACTCAATATGTAACTACTGGTGTCATTTACTGAGACTGGAAAAACAGGGAGAGAAGGAAGTTTGGAAGGGAGAAAACTATGGAGGCAGAGAATCACCAATGTTGTCTTCAACATGTTCCACTTATCATACCTGTTAGGTAAGGAATGGCCTGTTTCTGCTGTTCATTCAACTCACTCTCTACTTCCTGACCCATCCACCCAAAACAGCATTCTCTGTCACTTTCTGCTTCTGCTCTGCCTTGAATTTTCCATAATATATATTCCTTTGCAAAATTATGTTAGATTTCTTTTGTTGTTTTGGTTGCTCATTGTTACATCCCTTCTCTAGACTATAAATCCTGAAAGGGCAGGTATGAGTGAATAAATGAATGAATGAATCTAAGCAGGGATGACAGTGTAACTGCTGAATAAATGCGTCTTGGGGTCAAGAGTCAGAATAAAGCTAAAAATACAAACAGTTACTTATCATCTGCACTCCGATGGGAACATAGACAGAGAAGAGCTGAAAAAAGAGAAGGAAACACAGTTGAGAGTGAGTGGAAGGATCTGGAATGCCCATTTGAAAGAACTGGGTTTTTACATAGCTGCTGTTGCCTCCAGAGCTCAGACTTTGGAGCACTGCTGTGTCCTGCTTCCCTACACTGGGGGAGAGATCCTGACCCAGGTTCTACCTCCCCAGTGTCCAGAAAAATCACACTCACACAAGTCCTCCACCAGCCCTCTAACCAGGCCTGAGGCAGCTTCAGATCCTCACATCACCATCTCAGAGTGGCCTGGAAGACTTCAAAAACATTTGCATTAGCCCTGGGGACAAATGCATAATTCAAAAAAAAGGTATTTTTTTTAACCATAGGATTTTTGGCTTCTGTTGCAGATGAATTTCAGAGATTAAGCAAAAGCCTTTAGGTGTCTCAGGGTCAGTGGATAGTTGTCTGTGAACATTTGAATATGAAACATCCTGTTCCCCAAAATTGGTGATCAAGAACACATACTATCCCATCCTAGTAGTTTTTTTTACTTAAAGAATATGCTATCATTGGGACGAGTGGGTAGCTCAGTCAGTTAAGCCTCTGCCTTAGGCTCAGGTCAAGATCCCAGGGGCCTGGGATAGATTCCTAGTTCAGGCTCCTTGTTCAGCAGGGAGCATGCTTCTCCCTCTGCCTGCAGCTCCCCTTGCTTATGTTCTCTCTCTCCCTCCTTCTTCTCTCTGACAAATAAATAAAATCTTAAAAGAAAAACAAGAATACCCTAGCATCTTTCTGGAAGCACAGTGGTCATTCATACCCTCCAAAGAAGGCAAAATGCCATCTTTTGTTATTGCTTTTGCTACCTGGCTAAACAAAGACAGGGAGAGATGAGCTCTCCACATTCCCCACCAAGTACTTAAGTGGAAAACCACGTGCATTTCAACAAAAGTGCAAAGCCCTGGTTAAGATCTGGTGGCCCCTGCTCTTCAAAGTTACAGCAGTTTACAGGAAACAGACAGATTTTGGCTCTGCCAGCTACAGGGATTTCATTCTTGAGTTTGCAATGTCTGCAAGTAAGAAACACATGTGCTATCAGGGAATCTGGGCTCCTTTAAGGGTAAAAAAAATATATAGCATCTTTTTCATTTGCTTCAGGGGACAAGCAACCTAATGTGGCATTTTCCCCGCAGAGGCTGTGATCAGGAATTTTAGGAGCTCGGAATTCATGACAAAATAAAGAAAGCAGAAAGTTCAGAACACTCAATCTGCTCAGCAATTCATCCTCTGATGTTCTTCTGTGGTATAATCAATGCAGACACCTGACTCAGACTCTGAAGAAGGGTGCGGTGTATGCCTTCATTGGAGGGAGGTTGTCTTCTAGTTGAATACGCATTTGTAACTGGTTTCCGTAAAATACTATTTTTCTGAGCAAAAGATTTTATTACATTACAAGTTGCATTTAAGGAAATATGATTTTCCATAAGATATTTAACATAAGAATAATAATGCCACCAGGACGGCTAGGTGGCTCAGTTGGTTAAGCCTCTGACTTCAGCTCAGGTCATGATCCCAGGGTCCTAGGATCAAGCCCTCATGGGACTCCCTGCTCAGCAGGAAGTCTGCCTCTCCTTTTCCTACTGCCCTTCCCCCCCCCACACGTTTGCTTTCTCTCTCAAGTAAATAAAATATAATAATAATAATAATACCACCAAAAGAACAGCTTTGCAAACCCAAACCTGAGTGTTCTTACTTTTTGGAGAGACAGTTTTTGATCTTACAGTTTAGGTGCCCTATTAACATACCTTCCCTTCAACACTAGTATGTTGAAAGCTGTGGTTAGATCTCATCATTAGGTGCTGTAACTTAGAGTGCAGTGAAAAGGAATTTTATTCTAAAGTATGATCAAATATACTGATCATGGGCTGAGTCCCACACAGAGGAATTCCAGCAGAATGGTCTTACCACAGCAAACAGGAGGATTACACTTGATGAATCCTTTCCTTTGAATTCCTTATACGCACGCAGCTCTTCTCCAACATTCGGAAAGCAAGATGGCAACAGACAATTGGAAGCAACAGTGAAATGATCACCATGAAGGCTCTCTGCAGAATCTCCCATGAGGCGCCCAAATCCATTTTTACTCTTCTTGGTCAATACAAGTTGTCTCTTTAAAAACCTGTTTAGGGGTGCCTGGGTGGCTCAGTCACTTGGCGTCTGCCTTCAGCTCAGGTCAAGATCCCGGAGTCCTAGGTTCGGGCCTGCATAGGGCTCCTTGCCCTGCAGGAAGCCTGCTTCTCCCTCTCTCACTCCTCCTGCCTGTGTTCCTTCTCTGGCTGTGTTTCTCTCTGTCAAATAAATAAATAAAATCTTTTAAAAATAAATGAATAAATAAATAAAAATTTAAAAAAATATAAAACCCTGTTTAGCGCCAAGGTTACTCTAAGATGCCAGTAGGGTCGGTCCCGAATAATGTATTTATATTTGCTTTTGGGGATAGGGATGGTGCTGTGTTGTATGCAAACTTGTAAAATAAAACTTAAAAGAGTGTCTGAAAGAACTTCATTTCACATATGACCTTTTACAGTAATTGGATCTGAATTATAATCAGTCACCTGGATCCTGAAATAGATAAAATAGTTTTTTAATGTTAAAAAGTTTTAGCCCTTCGTTGATTATCTATCAGTGCTTACAGTCCTGTGAAAATAAGATAAATGAGAAATTTGGTCTCTAATTAGACTTCACTAGATTTACAGCTTTTAATTTATACGCCAATGCAGCTCAGGCCGGCACTAAGGCTGATAGAGACGGAGCCACAGTTTTCAATTGATTTAACAATTTAATTGCAGCATTAACATCCATTAACATTTAACTAACCTTTTAAACTAACCTCAGGCACAACCTTAAAGACTAAATGAAGTAAAATTGCATATAAAAAGGTACTAACTTACAGCTGTAAGAAGCCCAAGTGAATCTTGAGGGAGATTTAGCATTACTTCCCCACATCGGCAGGAGGGAGTCTGTTTTCCTTCTTGCAAAATTCAGAAGGAAAGCAGGCTTTAATTTATAGGAAAAGGAAATAGGCACATTTGATGGTTATTAACTCTCATTTATGTCTTCTTGTCTATCCCGACGTCTCAAAGATGTAATACCGCTTCCAACAGTGAAGCGTTAATGTTAAGGAACGAGCCGGAGGGGGGCTCAGGAAAAGAGGACCACTCCAGAACTCAATGCAAATTGGGTAGGAAGCCTAACTCTCCTCCATTTCAAACTCTGTTCTACTCGTGAAATATGGAGAATGCCTGCCTTAATTCCAGTCAGCAGAACCAACTCTTGTACATTTGTTTCTTTGTTTGTTTGAATCTGGGGTTGGGTTGCTTGGTCAATGTTTCTCTTTAAAGTTTTTTCAGCCTTTTACTTTCTTTTATTTTAACTGAGTGCGAAGATTAGAATGGAACCGTAGATTATATTTTAAGTTTGCAGGAAATTCAGGGTTGTAGTTGTCAGGCCAGTTTTAAGATACTAAATGTGGAGGGGAGAAATTTTAAGATATCATCCTCTGACTTTGAAAGCAAATATTAGGGAGGGATGGAGCGGCTGGGAGATGAACACTAGGGAGGGTATGTGCTCTGGTGAGCACTGTGATCTGTGTAAGACTGATAAATCACAGACCTGTACCCCTGAAACAACTAATACATTATATGCTAATTAAAATAAATAAATATTAAACTGTGAAAGATCTAGTTTGATGCATGTGAACTGCTCTCTATAGAAGAAGGGTCATGATTGCTCTGTTAACTATAGAGTTTCCTTGAATGTTGACTTTAGAACGTTTCCACAAGGCAACCCAGGAGGACTCAACAAAACTATGCCAATATCTTTGTGATTTTCAGAAAGCTATTCTGTAGCATCAGCTTGGACGTCGGGGGTCCCCCACTCAGCCCCAAGGCACGAGAGCATCCTGGGCTTGTTCCCATCGCTGCTGTAGACTGAGATGTCTGGGGAAGCAGGAAACCTTCCAGCCAACAGAGTCCCATGGCTCCGGGGCTGATACTACATATCATCCGTACAGTAGTAGTTTCAATGATCTGGATATTAAAAGCCCATCACTGCAAGCATTGACATTGTATATTGTCACTGCTATTTTTCATGCTTGAGTTTTAATCTATGTTGCAGGGCTCTGAGGATATATTACATTAACACTGTCCTCATCCAGGAAATGTGGGAGTAACATAAGGCACGCTTGCCTTAGAAAGTCTGGTGCAACACCTCACAAGAAAGGACTGTAATTAACCTTAGTAAACAGGAAGAAAAAGTGATCTGAGAAACCACTAGGGTGATAGTATGCTATAATCAGCCTTTTCTGTTCACACTTGCTTTAGTAAAGCTTTATATACAAATACCACTGATGTATATAATTTATCTTATTATAGAGTTACACATCCCATTTCAGTACCAGGTAGGGGGGCTTTGAAGTCAGGCTATATGAATTTATACCCTGCCTTTACCACTGCCTAGTTTTATGTCCAAAGCAAGTTCTTTAAACTCTCTAAGTCTCCAATTCTTTTTCTTTAAAAAAAATTGAAATAATTAAAATAGATCCTTCTTCCTAGTTTATTTACGACTATAAAATCAGTGCTCAACATAGTTTGTATTCAGTACAGTGGTCCGCAAAGGATTTACACTTAATAAATGCTGGAAACAGAAAGGGAGGGTGGGAGAGAGAGAAACATGGAAGTGAGATTCTAAGAAATCCACAAATATGAGAATTATATTGCAAAAATGCTATTAGTATAGCTATCCGTATATGGTGTTGAAGGGAATCAGATACGAAAAATCCTGAAGTTTTGAGGAAGTTACAATGAAAAACAAATGAATAATCTACCATCCTATTAAAACCATTGTAATATAATGTGAGATGATGATGTTTTTAGAAACAAACGTAGAAAATCTTCACGATAAGTTTCTTAGACTTGATAACCAAAAAAAAAAAAAAATCCATAAGAAATGACAGGAAAATGGATAATTTGAACCTTAATCAGAATTTTTTTAGAAATGTAAAAAGTTCAGTTAAAAGGATGAAGAGACAAACTGCAGACTGAGAGAATATATTTTCAAACCATATATTCAACAAAACATTAGAATTTAGAATATATAAAGCAATCTCAGAACTGAAAAGTACAAAGCCAAAGGATTAAAGTAGGCAAACAAAAAAAGGCAAACAGGCACTTCATGGAAGAGGATATGCAGATAACAAATAAGAACATGAAAAAACATGTAATATCTTCACTTTTATGGAAATAAAAATGAAAACTATGGGATATCATCACACATCTACCAGAACGGCTAAAACAAAAAAATAGTAAAATACCAAATGCTGGCAAGGATGCAGAAAAACCAAATCACACGTACATTGCTGGTGGGAATGGAAAATGTTACAGTGACTCCAAAAAACTGGTTAGCAATTTCTTGCCAACTAAGCATTTGTTTAGATTCAACCCAGCAATTGTACTCTCTGACTTTGACCCTAAAAAAATAAAAACTTGTCTCTGTCCAAAAAAAAAAAAAAAAAAAAAAAAAAAGCATGAAAGTTCATAACTATCTTTTTCACAATAGCCCCAAACTGGAAACAGTTCATAACTGTCCAGCAAGCAAATGATTAAAAAAACTAGTTCATCCATGTTATTACTTAGCAGTAAAAAAAAGTGCAAACCATCAATACATGTCACAATTGGCAGATCTTAAGGAAACGATATTGAGGGGGGGAAAAGATCCTAAAAGTCCACATACTGTAAAATTTTATTTGCATAATATTCTGGAAATGACATATTGTAGAAATTAATAGATTAGTGGTTCTCAGGGGTTAGGGACGGAGGCAGGGGTGGTGTACAAAAGGGCAGCAAATAAGATCTTGAAAATGATGAACTGATCTAATCTTGACTGTAGTGGTGATCTATGAAAATATGTGACAAAATTACATAGAATAAAATACACATATGCACACGCCAACACACACAGACACTCACATAAACCAGTGAGTACCTGTAAAACTTGCAAAATCTGAATCAAATCAGTAGATGAGAATCAAAGTCTGTTTCCTGGTTATGTTCTTGTGTGTATTATATTCATGCAGATGTTCCCATCAAGGAAAACTGGATAGAGATGGGAGGTGGTGTGATATCAACTATGAGCCTCATTATTTCCCAGCCCTTTTTGTCATAAGCCTGATTCTAGAGCCTTCCCAGAAATTCTCTGAATTACTCAATATTCAGAAGTCTTCTGATGCTTAAAATGGACCGTGTTGGGAATCTATTGCTGGCTGCTGAGAGCTCTGAGCTCTGAGTGATAGACAGACCCAGGCCTCATTTCCTGACATTAATAACACGGAGATAATATGAATGATGCAAAACCCTCTTTAAATTCTGCATACTTCATTCCAAGCTGAACTATTTGAATGCAATTGTTTGACAAGAGCAAATTAAAGAGCATCCAAAGAGAGCAGTGATTGGCCGTTTATCACAAATGCTCAAAACTGTATTTTTCATTTTTTTTAACTGGAGAAATCTCTTAGGGGTAACCCTTCATGTGTCCTCAGGCTTGCCTTGTGCTGGACACAGTGTCTAGGGCCGCGCTAAAAGGTAGAGTCTAGGCTAAACCTTGGAAGCAAAATTCCTGTGATTTCTCCATCATGCCCTGTTCTCATGAGATAACAGGATCGGAAAGAAAGCTCTTGCCTAGTAAAAAGAAAGGAAGGAAAAATCGACAAGCCATGCTAAGTCATGCTCAGAATGTAGGCAGGGCTTCTGGTGGGCTTGAGGTCAGGAGTCAGTCAGTTTGGGATGAGAGCACAGAAATGAAATCTAGGGGAACTCAAAGCCAGAGAGGAGACCAACAGTCAACTAGGAGTCTGAGGTTCACTAGTTCCCTGGTTCACCTCTGCCTGGGGCTAGAACATTTGTTCTCTGGCTTCTTTTACACTTTCTGCTGGCCGTGGAAGACCTTGGATTTTCCAAGCAAGTCGATTTTGTTGTAGGCTCAGGGACAACCAGAAATCCACAAGTGCCCCCAGTTCCTTTTAAAGCTCAGGCCACCACTACTTAATACATTTAAAAATCATTACAAAAAACAAACAACTGGTGGTTGAATCAAGCATTTTTATTCAGTACTTAAAAAACAATGTCTTACTTAATCTTCGTAATACTTCTATTAAATAAGCTTTATCATTTCTATTTTCATACAGGACAAATCGAAATTGGGAGAGGCCAAGCAGTTTCTCAAAGGTTATAAAACTCGTCCCTAGTAGATCAAAAGTTGGACCAATATCTACCATATTCCAAAGCCCTTGCTCTTGAGTATCGAGCTAAATGATACTACTGCTAGGAATGAATATAGACTGATAATAAAATCATCACCTCATCATTGCTCTGAGCAAGGTATCTAAATAATCAACAGTCATTTTTTTTTTCTATGACTAATATGGAATTTTCTAGACTTCTTCAACCTCTCAACCAGGAGTTTAATCTATTCAGAATACTGTTGTGGAATAGAAAACAAGTAAAAGCTGTTGGAAACCCTATCAACAAAATCCTGCGGTCATGAAAAACCCTAAAACCAATCGTCAATCTCCCTGTCTGTGTGTTCTCTTTGTCTCTCTCTCTCTCTGTCAAATATATAAATGAAATCTTAAAAAAAAAATAAAATAAAATAACCAAAACTTGAAAGCAAAGGGAATCTGGAAAATAAATATTTGATTGTATTGTGACAATATCTCTAATTATAAAATTTAGAATTGAGCAGAAATACTAAGATTTCACTAAGACATAGAAGGTGAACTATTTGGGATATAGTGATAATAATGGGTTTGCCCAGCCTTACTAGTAGATTTTAGGCATTAAAAAACAACTAGGAAAATATTTTGAAAGTCTGAACATATTTCCTGCTGCTGAGGGTATGACAAAGAGGCTGTTACACCAATGTAAGTTGATCCTATCCTTTTGAAAAGTCCTTTTCCTGGATGCCTGGGTGGCTCAGTTGGTTAAGCGACTGCCTTCGGCTCAGGTCATGATCCTGGAGACCCGGGATCGAGTCCCACATTGGGCCCCGTGCTCGGCGGGAAGCCTGCTTCTCCCTTTCTCACTCCCCCTGCTTGTGTTCCCTCTCTGGCTGTGTTTCTCTCTGTCAAATAAATAAAATCTTTAAAAAAAGAAAAAAAGAAAAGTCCTTTTCCAATATGTACCAAATGTCCTTAAAATGTTCAATATCAGGTCAGCTCACTTACTGGAATCTCCACTAAGGGAACAGTACTAATTGCAGAAAAAAAGCATTGTGCACAAAAATATTCATTTCTGTGGTATCCAAAATTGCAAAAAATTGAAAACAGGCAATATGAAATCTGAGGGTTAAGTAAATTATGGTACAGTCATTAAATAAAGATTTAATAATAACAAGATAAAACTGATCATGTCATTCATGAGAGAGTAAGTGAAGGAGAGCAAGAGTGAGAAGAAACCATCCAGGGATATGTTTCTGTGTCTAGTGCCTTCCCTTCAATATTTGGTTTCCATGAAGAAATATTCATTTACAAAATATGTACATTAGCATGCACTGGTAGAATCAGACCTATCAGAGTATGAGGAGCAACATAACAGTATTTAGAATGAAATTAATTGTCTGGAATATTGCCTTTCTTGTGTAATTAAAAAACACACAAGGACAGGATGAATACCTCAATTTTTTCTGAGAATGCATAAGTTGAAATAACAAGACAAAACAAACCTACCTCCTCACCTCTTTCTTGCCTTTGCTTTGTGTTTCATGGAGTATACTTCATTTTTCAAGGAGAGTGCTCTAATCAGGGGACAAGGGTGGAGTGTATGAAATTGTTGGTTATTTACCAGAAGTGAGTGCTGAAAACACATCTGTGCCTTGAGGCATTATGGAGCCTTTCAGAGAGCCTCTGAGGCAACCACCTATAAATCTCAGCTCCTGTCATGTTTAACTAAAACCCAATACCCACTCAACAGGAAATTCATCAATGTTATAAAGAAAACAATGACAAAGCACTCTCCTTTGTGTCAGGAAAAACCGATACTTCCACCAAAAAAGAAGAAATCATTCTCTAATCCTTTCTACTTCTCTGTTCCTTCTCTCTTCTTCCTTTGCTTACTCTTGCTCTTATTCTCTCTTTCTCTCTGTGTGTGTGTCTCTGTGTCTCTGTCTCTCTCCCTCTCTCTTCCTCTCTCCCCCTCTCTGGGCAGCTTCTTTTCCGGCAGGGTCAAAAGAAGCAATTCTCAGTGAGAGAGAAGAATTTTAGGTTACCAAAATATGAGGGCACAGATTATCTTCCCAAATTTATAACTCCAGCCCATGATAATTTAGGCGGCTCCCCAGTCATCTCTTCCTTCTCAGCCAGAGCTGGGCATCACATGGCTCAAGTCCCTTGCATTCCAGCTGCACATTGCTGTTCTCTCACAAGTGGCATTTTACTCTGATACTCATAACCATCTGTTACTCCCCTATGATCCTACTCAGTCTTCATTTTAATTCTCTCGCTTACATTTTTGAAGAAAATGTCTGGGGACAACTGTGAGTCCAAGAGAGGCATTAGATTTCATTTAGTGATACAGTCTTGTGTTACTCTGCCCTCTTTTGTACCCAATGGTCATGATAGTGGATGCATTAGAAGGCTCTATAAAATTTAGAAAAATAATGTTAGGCTACTGATAAGGTTGAAATTGGGTTTTGATGATGCACTTTGGCATGTGGGTTGATCGTGTTTCAGACACCCCCCCCCCCGGGGGGGGAGAATCTAGAATATGGTGTAAACTAACTGACAGACTCAATCCATGGCACTCAAGCCTCTCTGCCATATCCTGGTAGAAGAAGCCTCTACTGGACCCTTCCTCCAGCAGAACCTCATCACATGCTTATTCTGTCCCAAGAAGACCCTGCCCAATGAGGAAAGAAGGTCCCTACGATGACATCTCTGTCTCAGGGCCCCTTTTTAAGGAGCCAGCACATTCAACTCTTAAAAAACTCTCATAGGACATCTTATTAATTTATAGTCTTAAATCTATTCCTAAAATGTTCATGTGTAGATATGCATTTTTAATTTTTTGAACATTTTTTTTAGCTTTTAATCTTGGGTTCATCTCCTCATTCCATCTGTTATTGATAATATCTTTGATTCTACTTAATATCAAGAACCAAAATACATTATATTAACAAGCCTAATTTATAGAATGTGTTAAGAACTTTAATTTTATCTCCTCCTAATTACTGTTATTATTGTTCCTTTTATTATTTCATGAATACTATATGAGACTTAGAGTTAGAAATTATTTTAATAGAAATATTTCCATTATAGCTTTAAAATAATTTTATAAAGAAAACAAAGATTTTATTTTATTTACTTTATTTATTTGACAGAGAGAAACACAGCCAGAGAGGGAACACAAGCAGGGGAAGTGAGAGAGGGAGAAGCAGGTTTTCTGTTGAGCAGGGAGCCTGATGTGGGACTCGATCCCGGGTCTCCAAGATCATGACCTGAGCCGAAGGCAGTCGTTTAACCAACTGAGCCACCCAGGCGCCCAAAAACAAAGATTATTTTATTTCCATATATTATGACAGGATGGACCCCCTTGCCATAGAGCATTTTCCAAGGTCTCACAACTAATACATGACTGGTTTGGATTTCCTACAAAATGTTTTTCCTTCTGTATCTATAAATCAAGCTTGTTTGTAATCCTCAAAGTATCTTAGTCATATAATATTCCTAGTTGGGGCTTAGTGGCTATTATTTTTCTCATTGCATTTACTCGATTGATTGAGAGATCAGCTAGGTGCCCTATTTGTCTGGACCAGCAGAGTCTCAAATGAATAAATATTTGTAAGTTGTGGAAAATCACATGTTCCTGAAAATCTTAACCATTGAAAACTTAAACTCATTTTTAAATTTTTTAATTAATTAGTTTATTTATTTTTAATAGATTTTATTTATGTATTTGACAGAGAAAAACACAAAACACAGCTAAAGAGGGAACACAAACTGGGGATTGAGAGAGGGAGAAGCAGGCCTCATGGTGAGCAGGGCTCCATCCTGGGGCTCCAGGAACAAGACCAAAGGCAGATGCTGAATGACTGAACCACCCAGGTGCCTCCACCCCAAACTCATTTTTAATGATAAAAGATACAATTAGGAATTTCCCTTGCATTGAAGCTGTGATCTGAACTAAAACCTTCTTCAATGAGTTAATTAGGACGATAAGATTGTCACTGTGGGCATGACTCCCAGTTATGTTCATGCCTCATTGGCAGTTTCCTTCATGTCCTCAGCCTGGACCTCCATGCTGGGTCCACAGACCACATACCTTTTAATCAACATCTACTGTATGTGAGTATTCCCGGTTTCTCTAAGAGATCAATACTAATATACCTAATACCAACAACTATCATTCCTTGTTATAATCACATGTTGCAGCATCTTTTTCTCACATCAAGTTCCTGTCACTTTTCAGGGTTTTTGGATATTAGAGTATCTCAACAGAAAAGAAACATTCTGCCATCTTCTCTTTCTCTAGGCAAAAGGAAAGCCCAAGATCACATGGGAAGGCCTTAAATGTTATCCAGTGCTGCCAAAGAGAGAAACACCTGATCTAATGCCAAGGAGTAAATTCCACGTAAGTGAGTAGGTGGAGGGGACCCCAGTTGAAGAGGGGGCTCTATCTTTAGACAGATTGCTTGACACTCTATAGGTGAAAAGAGGCCTAGGACCCGGGGTTGGGTTTTCCTATGGACATTTAAAGGTTGACTGAAAGACACGCTTTGAGGGCTGGATGGGCAGGTATGTAACACAGACCTTGTTTTCATGCTTTTGCAATGTCTATTTGGACTCACTAAAATGTGTCTTTTATCCAATCACCTAGGAAAAAAAAATGTTAAGGCAACAGTAATAAAGTGGCTCTGATTATCTTAAGGAATATTAAATCTCTCAAGTCAGCAAGGACCTTTCTCATTGGTATATGTCTCAATGTAAATTTGATAAAGTTCTTTTTTTATATGAGCACCTGAAAAGCAAAGTCTGCCTCCCCACCATTATCCTAAAAATTACAAACTATTTTGAAGTACAGATTTAAGAATTATCCATAATTTTGTTTCTCAGTTGAATAAAGTAATGCCACTGGGTCCCAGGGGCACCTGGGTGGCTCAGTGGGTTAAGCATCTGCCTTCAGCTCAGGTCATGATCTCAGAGTCCTGGGATCTAGGCTTGGATCTGGCTCCCTGCTGCTTCTCTCTCTCCCTCTGCCTGTCACTCCCACTGCTTATGCTCTCTCTTTGTCAAGTAAGTAGTAATTTTTAAAAAATGTCCCCATAAATTTTGTATGTGAGGAATAGGAAAGCTCTTTTTTGTTAGTTATCTTAAGGAATACCAAAAGCAAGATAAAAACATATCAGAAGGGATTAGCAAACAAGCTTTTTAATATGCGAAAGAAAGAAAGGGAAGGAGGAAAGGATGGAGGGAAAGAAAGAGTGATAAGGGGAAGGATGGAAGAAAGTGGAGGGGTAGGGAAGGATAGAGGATGAGACACAAGGAGAGAGGAAGGAAGTCCCATAATATTCAGAAATAACATTAAAACAAAGCCAATTATTCTGCACTGAAGGAGCTTTGTTCTTCTAGAAAATGTTTTGTTAGCTGACTACAGATATTGTGGGTCTCTAGATATGCTCAAAATTCTTATTGCTACAAATAAATACCTTCCTGATTTATTTAATTTATTCTAATTGGTAAAATTATGCTTAGCTGAACAGTACTACAGGATTGATTAATAAATTACCTTTCAGTATGAGTAATCTAGGATTCCCTACTAGTAATATTTGAAGCAGAATTGACAGGAATTAAATAATAATTTCAAACATCAATAACAATGGCATATATCCAACTGAGCTGATCACTTATGTAATACTGAGTATCCAATTCTTAACCCTATTATATTGATTGATGGATGGATGAAGAGGACAGATAGATGATTTTCTTTTAGAGAAAGCTTAGATGAGGATGATTCTTTTTATTATAAATCTATTAAAAGATAACTTTTTTCTTTTACAAATGGAAAACTCTGCTGTCAATTTGACTCTTTGAAGCCAATAGTAACCATCCCCTCCAAATCCAAATGTTTTGCATTTGGAAAACTGTCAATAAAATATATCTGGGAGTGTGCAAAATAAATGAAAGTCTCATACATATGAAGATATACATTTTTTACATTGTAATGCATCTGACAACTGAGTGTGTGTCCTAACATAATTTTTCTTTCTTGGGAGTGTGGAAAATACCAATACTTCTTAAAACAGATGACTCCAGATTTCATGAAATATGACATGTTTCACATTATTTCTAATTTTAAAAAGGCACACTTTAGATGTTTGCCCTAGACTGGTCAATTTAATATTTAGATAAAGTCTAACAACATTAATAATTTATAAGGCTTAAGAAAGATATATAGTCTTTTAATGTCTTCTCTGAATTTTTGGTAAGGCAAAAGAGTTTTTTCTCAGCTTTAGGTTAAGTAGCCATGTTCTTTAGATGCATTTGGCTGGTAATGTAATGTGACTGTGACAGGACGCCATTTCATTTTATTCGTGAATTCATGGACCACATTTTATTTATCCATTCACAAGATGATGGGCATATGCATTATTTCTAGTTTGAGTTATTAGATAATAATAAAATGCTATGACCATTCATCCATCTTTGGGTGGCTTGTAAGTTTTCTTTAATTTTTTCTTATAAAGAAATCTATGTGTGGACTTGCTGATATGTTGTCTATATTTAATTTTATAGTAAAATTATTAAACTATTTTTCAATGTGCTTGTACCATTTTATATTCCCAGCAACAATATATGAAGGTTCCAGTTTCTCCATATCCTCATGGACACCTACAGTCAATTTGATGGTAGCCATTGTACCAGAAGTGTGGTAGTGTTGAGTTGGATCCTTAATTTTCATTTCTCTAATGACTTATGACACTGGACATGTTTTCATGTATTAACAAGTCATTTATATGTTTTCTTTGGTGAAATACTTCTTCAGTGAAATACTTTGTCCATTTCTCTTAGGCTTCTCTTAGGCTTCATTTCCTTAATATTGTTAGTGTTTTATACGCTATGAGAAGTAATCTTTATCAAATGCATGATTTACAAATACTTCCTCTTACTCTGTGAACTTTTTCTCATTTTTTTAAATTATGTTTTTGAAGAGCAGCAATTTTTTATTCACTGATGTTCAATTCATTATTTTTTCTTCTTTTCAAGATTGTGCTCTGTTATAGTTAAGAAATTCCTGCCTAATATAAGGCCAATATCCTCTACTCCTTTGTTTTAAAAATGATTTATGAGGTTTTACATTTGGGTCTATGGTCCATTTTGAGAAATTTGTATGTTATATGAGATACAACCCAAGCTTGTATTATGTTTTTCAGGATTTGGGGGGTCAATTTTCCCAGAACCACTGGTTAAAGCAAGTATATCCTTTTCCCCAAGGAATCATCTTAGCAACAATGTCAAAAATCAATTGACTATTCAAGGACTTATGTCTGTAATCTCAATTCTGCTCCATTGATGTACAAGTTAATGTGTTTATCACTTGTACACCATCCTAAATATTATAGCTCAAGGTTCAAATCAGTTAGTGCGAGATCAGTTAGTGTAAGATTCTTCTTTTGCATAATTACTTTAGCTATTTTGAGTTCTTTGAATTTTTATTTTTTGTTTAAGTTGTCACTTTCTACAAAAAAGCCCTTTGGGCTTTGATGGTGACAGCCATGGTATCTATAGAGTATGTCGGGGAGAATCACCATATTAAAAATAAAAAATATTTTTAAAAATATATTTTTGAGATCTGAGATACACCTAGAGATCACCAATTTAAAGTTTACAATGAAATTATTTTTCAACCATCACAACAACCTAACATTAAAACAATTTCATCACCGAAAAGAAATTCTTTGACCAATAGCGGTCACTTCTCATCTCTCCCACTTCCCTTCACTAATTTCTAGACAATCATTAATGTCTAGATTAATATACAAACTTGCTGATTCAGGCTATTCCATGTAAGTATCATGAAACCATATATGGTCTTTGGTGACTGACTTCTCTAACAAAGTTTTCAAGGCTCATTCATGTTATAGTATGTGTTAGTCCTGCCTTCATTTTATTGCCTACTAATATTCTGTGGTATAACAATTATTCCTCCTTTCAGCTGATATTTAGGGTTATTTTTCAAATTTGGTGTTATTATGAATAATAGTGGTATGAACATTCAGGTACAATTTTTTGGTGTATGTGTGGACCTACACGTTCATTTTGCTTGGATATAACTAGAAGTGGAATTGCTGAATCATAAAGTAATCTTGTGTTTAATGCTTTGAGAAACTGAGGAACTGCCAAATGATTTCTGAAAGAGACTGTAGTATTTTATGCTCCTGCCAACAATGTATGAAGCACCTTGAATAAACATTTAATAGAAATATAGTACTGGGGCTCCTGAGTGGCTCAGTAGATTAAGTGCCTACCTTCAGCTCAGGTCATGATCCCAGAGTCCTGGGGTTTAGCCCCATATTAGGTTTCTTGCTCAGTGAGGAGTCTGCTTCCTCCTCTTCTTCTTCCTCCCCCATGCCCTCCACTCTCTGCTCATGCTCTCTCTCTCTCAAATAAATAAATAAAATCTTCAAAAATATATGGTATTAATGAGTCTGCTAGTGAGGACCAAGAGGAAATAAGGTCATGGTAGGGAAAGCTGAGATCATTTTTAAAATGCCTACATTTCTACCAACAGTCAAAAAAGACTTGATAGAAATATCAATGTTAAGGTGGTGCTGGTGGGGAAACAGCAGGGCAGAGGGTACATGTTGTTTGAAACTAGGGGAAAGGAGTGTCAGAAAGCAAAGTTGTGTTCTACAGTTCTGTGGAAGGCAGAACTTGTAGGTGATGTACTTGGATATTTAACTGGGGAAATTCCCCAACAAAGTGTGGAAGGAAACTGATGTAATCTAATTCCATTTCTTTTCTTTTTACCCTGGTACTTTTGGTGTTGAAGCTAAGAAACCATTGCCAAATCCCCAGAGGTTTACTCCTGTGTGTGTTTTTCCCCCAAGAGTCGTGTAGTTTTAGCTATTTATGTTGATATCTATGATCAATTTTATGTTAGTTTTTGTGTATGGTGAGAGTAAGTTGTGCATCTTCATTCTTTCACATGTGAATATCGAGTAGTCTTACCACCATTTTTTAAGAACAAACAAATGAAAAACCTGTTCTTTCTTCATTTCATTGTCTCAACACTTTTGTCAAAAAGCCATTAGTTGACTTCAGGGGTAAACGTTTATTTTTGCACTCTTCAATTGTTTTTTGTTTGATTGTTTTTGTCATGAAGACTTCTATTTTTTAGAGGAATTTTAGGTTCACAGAAGAATTGAGGGAAAGGTACAGAGGCTTCCAATATACTCCCTGCCTCCACACATACATAATCTTCCCCCATCGTTAACACACTTAGTGTGTGTGTGTATATATATATATTTAGTCATTAGGACATTTTTCAATATATTTTTATATATTAGTGTCATCAGGATGTCACTACTTTGACACATTATAATCCCTCATAGCCTATAGTTTCCATTAGGGTTCATTCTAGGTGTTGTACATTTTATGAGTTTGGACAAATGTATAAGGACAGGTACCTGTCATCAGGGTATCAGATAGAGTATTCTCACTGCTCTGACATTTCTCTGTCTTCCATCTATTCATCTTCCTGTCCTCTCTCCACTCAACTCCTAACTCCTGGCAGCCACTGATGTTTTTACTGTCTCCATAGTTTTTCTTTTCCAGAATGTCATTTGATTACGTCATGCAGCTTGTAGCTTTTCAGATTAACTTATTCCACTTAGTAATATACATTTAAACTTTCTCTATGTGTGTTTCCATCACTTGATAGCTTTTTTTTCCCAATGTGGAATAATATTCTATTTTCTGGATGAACCAACATTTACTTATCTTTTCACCTACAAAACAATTTTTTTTTTCTGCAAAACAATTTTTCTGCTTCCAGTTTGGGCAATTAGTCTGGTATAAGCATCCATGTGCAGGTTTTTGTGTGAACAGAAGTTTTCAGCTCCTTTGGGTAAGTAACAAGGAGTGTGATTGCCACATCATATGGGAAGAGCATGTTTAGTTTTATAAGAAACTCTCAAACTATCTTCCAAAGTAGCTGTACTATTTTACATTGCTATGGGCAATGAATGAGAATTGATGGTTTTTTACATCCTCAGCAGGATTTGGTGTTATCTGCGTTCCAGATGTTGGTCATTCTAATAGGTGGATAATAGTATCTCATCTTTCAAAAAAAATTTATCTATCTATCTATCTATCTATCTATCTATCTATCTATCTATCTATCTATCAGAGAGAGAGAGAGAGAGTGCGCAAGCAGGGAGAGCGGCAGGCGGAGGGAGAAGCAAGCTCCCTCTGAGCTGGGAGCCTGGCACGGGGCTCAATCCCAGGACCCCAGGATCATGACCTGAGCCAAAAGCAGATGCTTAACCGACTGAATACCCACATATCCCAGTAGTATCTCATTATTTTGATTTGTATTTTCCTAATGACATAGGATCTGGAGCTTCTATTGCATTTGCTTATTTGTTCTCTGTACATCTCAGGAAGGTGTCTGTTAAATTCATTGGCAAATTTTTCAAGTCAGTTTTTTTCTTTTCTTTATATATTTTGGAAAACCATCTCTTTCCTCCTAACTTGTGGTTTATCTTCTCATTCTCTTGACATTATCTTTCCCAGAGCAGAAGTTTTTAATTTTAGTGAATTCTAGCTTATTGATTATTTCTTTCATAGTTCATTTGTTGTATCTAAAAAGTCATTGCTATACTCAAGGTCATGTAGGTTTTCTTCTATGTGATCTATAAGGAGTTTTAATGACTTGATTTTGACACTTAGGCCCATGATGTATTTTAAGTTGATATTTGTGAAGAATATAAGGTTTGTGTCCAGATTCATTTTTTTAAATGATCCAGTTGTTTCAGTACCATTTGTTGAGAAGACTATTTTTGTTCCATTGTATTGCCTTTGCTCCTTTATTAAAGATCAATTAGCATAAGTTTGGGTATCTATTTCTGGGCATCCTATTTTCTTAGTAGGAAAGCTTTGTTCCATTCTTGTACTTTTCCATTTTTTTGGGTATCTATTTCTTGGGTATCCTATTTTCTTAGTAGGAAAGCTTTGTTCCATTCTTGTACTTTTCCATTTTTTTCACCAATACCACACTGTCTTGATTAACATAGCTTTACAGTAAGTCTTAGAGTCTGATACTGTCCTCCAACTTTGTTCTTCAATATTGTGTTGGCTTTTCTGGGCCATATAAATTCTCCATTTAACTTTAAAATAATTTGTCAAGTTATTCCCAAAATAACTTGCTAGAATTTTGACTGGGATTGCATTGAACCTACATATCAAGTTGGGAAGAACTAACTTCCTGACAATATTTACTCTTCCTATCCATAAACATGGAATATTTCTTTGTTTAGTTTTCTTTGATTTCCTTTGTTGTATTTTGTCATTTTCCTCATGTAGATCCTGTATCTGTTTTATTAGATTCATGCCTAATTATATCATTTGGGAAGGCGGATGTTAATATAAACGTTACTATGTTTTTAATTTTCAATTCTCTTTGTTGATTGCTGGCATACAGGAAAGCAACTGACTGGTGTATATTTATTAACTTGTATCCTGCAAATTTCTCTTGATCACTTAGTGGTTCCAGGATTTTTTTGTTAATTCTTTTGTATTTCTGCATACACAATTATGTCATCTGTGGAAAAATACAGTTTTAGTTTTTCCTTCCCAATCTATATAACTTTTATTTCCTTTTCTTATCTTATAGAGTTAGCTAGTACTTCTAATATGAGGTTGAAAAGGAGTGGTGAGAGAGGAATTCCTTGCCTTGTTCCTGATCTTAGTAGGAAAGCTTTGCAATTCTCTCCATTAAATATGATGTTAGCTCTAGGATCTTGTTTTGTTTTTTGTAGATATTCTTTATCAAGTAGAAGAAATTTCCCTCTATCTCTAGTTTGCTAAAAATTTTTGTCATGAATGAATGTTGGATTTTGTCACATGCTTTTTCTGCATCTATTGGTATGTTCATGTGAGTTTTCTTTTTTAGTCTGGTGATGTGTTGGATTCTGTTAATTGATTTTCAAATGTTGTATGAGCTTTGCATACCTTGAATAAATCTCACTTACTCATAGTGTATAATTCTTTTTATAACATTGTTGGAATAGATTTTGCTAATAATAGGTTGAAGATTTTTGCATCTATCTTCATGACAGATACTGCTTTGTAGTTTTCTTTTCTTGTAATGTTTTTGTCTGGTTTTGGCATTAGAGTTATATTGGGCTAGGCTCTTAACTCTGCTCTATTTATCAATATGTTTATCTTTATGTCAGAACCACCCAACATTTATTAATCTACCTTTGGAGTAAGTTTTAAAATCATAAATGTCAACTCCCAACTTTATCTTCTTTTTCAAAAAAAATTTTTTTTTACTATTCTAGGATTTCCATTGAATTTTAATATCCACTTGTCAATTTCTGGGGGGGTAGTTGGGATTTTTTTAAAAGACTTCTTTGAATTTATAAGTCAATTTGAAGAATATCACCATCTAGCAATGTTAGAATTTGTGATCCATGAACATCTGATGTCTTCCATTTATTTAAGTATTCTTTGATTCCTGACCAGTGTTTTGTGGCTAAAATTGCACACAAGTCTTGTTTATATTCAGTTAAATTTATTCTTAACTATTTTATTCTTTTCTGATACCATTTGAAGTGAAACTGGTTCATTCCTATTTTAGATTGTTCATTGTCAGTATACAGAAATAAAACTGAATTTTTCATATTGATCTTGTATCCCTTAATATTTTTTGTCAATCCCTTGTTTTTGTCAGTCCCTTAATATTTTTTACATACACGATCATGTCATCTGCAAATGGAGATAATTTGTTTCTTCCTTCCATATTTTAATACCTTTTTTTTTCTTGCCCCATTGCCTGAGCTAGAGCCTCCTTAATGATGTGGAATAAAAGTGGCCAGAATGGGCATCCTCATCTTTATGATCTTAGGGAAAAAGCTCTCAGTCTCTCATTATTAAGTATGATTTTGACTTGATTTTTAAGCATTTTTCAGAGATGAGTTTTTAGGTTGAGGAAGTTCCCTTCAATTCCCAGTTTGTTCAGTGTTTTCACCATGCAAGAATTTTAGGTTTTGGGATGCCTGGGTGGCTCAGTTGATTAAGCCTCTGACTCTTGATTTCAGCTCAGGTCATGATCTCAGAGCAGTAAGATGGAGTTCAGCATTATGCTCAGCCCTGGCATGGAGCCTGCTTAAGATTTTTTCTCTCTGTTTCCCTTTGCCATTCCCTGCCCTACCCCTCTCTTTTTCTAAAAAAAGAAAAAAAAATTCTGTTTTGTCAAAGGTTTTTACTTCATCCATTGAAGTGATCATGTGGCTTTGAGCCTTTGTTAATATGATGCATGGAGGCATGGAGGCACCTGGGTGGCTCAGGTCATGATCTCAGGGTTCTGGGATCAAGCCTGCCTTGGGCTTCCTGCTCAGTGGGGAGTCTGATTCTCCCCCCTCAAATAAAGAAATATAATATTTAAAAAAAATAAATGCATTAATGGATTAATTTTTGATAGTAAAGTAGTCATTCGTTCCTTGGATAAATTCTATTTGCCCTTGGTTTTAATATCTCTCTCTCTCTCTCTTTTGGTGTTGCTATTTTTTTTCACTAGTATTTTGTTGATGATTTTTGTATCATAGTTTATAAAGGATATTTGTATGTAATTATTTTCTCCTGTAATATTTTCATCTAGTTTGGTACCAGGGTAACACTTGTCTCATAGAGTGAATTAGGTAATAATCCCTCTTCTTCTATTTTTTGAAAGAGTTTATGAAAAATTGGAGTTAATTCTTTCTCTATTATTATGTTATGTTAGTCACCATATAGTACATCATTAGTTGTTGTACAGTGTTCCATGATTCATTGTTTGCCTATAACACCCAGTGCTTCATGCAATACATGTCCTTCTTAATACCCATCAATGAACTAACCCATCCTCGCACCCACCTCCCCTCTAAATCCCTCAGTTTGTTTCTTGGAGTCCATAGTCTCTCATTGCTCATCTCCTTGTCTGACTTTCCCCCCTTCCTTTCCCCCTTCCTTCTCTTAATTTCTCCATGCTATTCTTTATGTTCCATAAATAAGTGAAATGATATGATAACTGACTTTCTCTGCTTGAATGATTTCACTCAGCATTATCTCCTCCAGTCCCATCCATGTTGATGCAAAAATTGGGTATTCATCCTTTCTGATGGCTGTGCAATATTCCATTGTATATATGGACCACATCTTCTTCACCCATGCATCTATTGAAGGTCACCTCGGCTCCTTTCACAATAATTTGGCTATTGTGGCCATTGCTGCTATGAACATTGGGGTGCATGTGGCCCTTATTGTCACTACATCTGTATCTTTGGGGTAAATACCCAGTAGTATAAATTCTGGATCATAGGGTAGCTCTATTTTTAACTTTTTGAGGAACCTCCACAATGTTTTCCAGAGTGGTTGCACCAGCTTGCCTTCCCACCAACAGTGTAAAAGGGTTCTCGTTTCTCCACAACCTCTACCATATGTTTCCTACCTTGTCAAATTTTGCCATTCTAACTTGTGTAAGGTGTAACCACTCAATGTGGTTTTGATTTGAATTTCCTTGATGACTAATGATAATGAACATTTTTTCATACTCTTAGCCATTTGTATGTCTTCTTTTGAGAAGTGTCTGTTCATGTCTTCTGCCCACTTTTTAACTTTTTTTTTGAGAAGGTGTTGAGTTTAGAAGTTCTTTATAGATCTTGGATATCAGCCCTTTGTCTGTAGTGTCATTTGCAAATATCTTCTCCTATTTCATGGGTTGCCTCTTTATTTTGTTGACTATTTCCTTTGCTTAATTCTTTAATGTTTGGTAGAATTTACTGGTGAATCTATCTGTTGCTGGGCTTTCATCTGTGGGACATTCTTAAATTACCTCTTCTGTCTTCTTTCTTGTTATAGGTCTATTCATGTTAAATATTTCTTCTTGCATAATTTTAGGTGGTTTGTGTCTTTATAGGAAATTGCCCATTTAATCTAATTCATTTAGCTTGTTGGTTCATAATTTTCATAGTATCCCTTTATAATTCTTTTTATTTCTGTAAGATCATTAAGGATGACCCCTCCTTAATTACTGATTTTAGTAGTTTGAGTCTTCTCTCCTTCATTTTGTGGTTAGTCTAGCCAAAGCTAAGTCAGTTTTCTTATTCTTTAAAAAAATTTTTACTTTTATTGATTTTCTCTATTGTTTTTTATTCCTCATTTTATTAATTTGATTTCATTGTAATTTTTATTATTTCCTTTTTTTTTGTTTTGTAGAATTTTTTATGCATTAGATGAAGGGTTAATGATATGTGTGTTCATTCCCTGTGGCTGCTGTAAGAAATTATAGGAACTTGACTAATACAAATTTATTATCTTACAGTTCTCTAGTTTCAAGTCAAGCATATGTCTAACTGAACCCAAATCAAGATTTTAGCAGGGCTTAGTTTCTGGAGGTTCTATGGGAGAATCCATTTCCTTGCCATGTCTAGCTTTTAGAGGCTTTCTGTATCCCCTGACTCATGGTCCCTTCCTCCATCTTCAAAACCAGTAGCAAAGCATCTTTAAATCTTTCTCTTATGCTCTAGTTCCGTCCTCTGATGATCTCTTCCACTTTTAAAGATCTGTATGTTTACATTGGGTCTACCTGGATAATCTAGGATAATCTCCCTACTTTAAGGTTAGGTAATTAGTAAACCACTGAATTCCCTTTTCCTTTGCAAGAGGTAATATACTGACAGATTCCAGGGATTAGAATGCTGATTACTTTGGGGAGGGTCATTGTTTTGCTTACCACACTTTGACATCTTCTCTTTCTAAATAAAGGTATTCACAACTCTATATTTTCCTAGAAGCACTGGTTTAGGTACATCCCATAAATTATAGTATGTTGCATTTTTCTTTCCCTTTTTTGAATATTTTAGAATTTCTCTTCTTTGACCTCTTGGTATATTTAGGACTGTTATTTAATTTCCACATATTTGCAAATCTCTTAAAATTCCTTTTTATTGATTTCTAATATTCTATTTTTGTTGAAGAACATACTTGGAATGATTTTCATTCTTTCATATTTTTGGATGTTCATTTTATTGTGGAGGCTGTGGTCTATCCTAGTGAATATACCAAATGTCCTTCATGTATGTTCTGTGGTTGTAAATATGATGCTTTAAGGGTGTGTGTTATATCTAGGTCACTTATTATATCCATATAAATATTTTTTTCCTTGTTATTCTTTTTTTTTTAAGATTTATCTATTTATCTTGGGGGGAGGGGCAGATGGAGGGAGAGAATGCTGAAGCAGACTCCCTGCTGAGTGGGGAGCCTGACTGGGGGCTCCAATCCAGGACCCTGATATCATGACCTGAACTGAAATTAAGAGTTGGCCGCTTAACTGATTTAGCCACCCAGGTGTCCTTCTTGTACTTCTTAGATTATTAAAAGAAAAGTATTGAAGTCTCCAGCTATTATTATTGTTGATTTTTTCTATTTTTCCCTTCAAATTTTTAGCGTTTTCTTCACGTATTTTGGAATTCTGCTGCTAGGTGGACATGTGTTTGTCTTTTTTTATGACTTTCTGACTGTAAAAATGTTCCCACGTTATCTCAGGTGATGCTTTATGTTTTCTTTTTATTTTGAGTTCATTTTTGTCCAATACTGGTATACATATTCCAGTTTGTATGATTACAATTTTCATGCTATATCTTGCTGCATTCTTTACTGTCAATGTATTTGTATCTGGAATTGTGTAATGACTTCTGTAAAATATATATTATATATAATATATATTTTAAATATATATAATATATATTTTTATTTATTTATGTTGGAGGGGGAGGAATGGAGGTGGGAGAGGAGAGAGGGAGGGGGAAAGAATCTCAAGCAGACTCCACTCTGAAGGAGGAGTATGACAGAGGGCTCCATCCCATGACCTTGAGATCATGTCCTGATCAAGAACCAAGAGTCAAAACCAAGAGTTGGATGTTCGACCAACTGAGCAATCTAGGCCTCCCAAATATGTGACTTCTGTACATAGCACATAGTTGGGTCTTTATTTTTATCCAGTTTGATAATTTTTAGCTTTTGATTGGGTTGTTCAAATCATTTGCACATAATGGTATTGTTAGTATGGTTTTACTTACCTGTACTACCTATAAGCCTCATTTTTGTTGTTGTTTGTCCCTCTTTTTCACCTCATTTTGCTTAAATAGATAATTCCTAATGTATCAGTTTAATTCTCATAATGCTTTTTTTCAAGTTTTAAGTTATTTTCTAAGTGGCTGCTATACTGCTTACCATATACACTTTAACGTAGAATATAATTCAGATTTGTACTCATATCCAGTGAAATACAGAAACTTCATCCCCAAATAGCTCTAGTCTCATCTTCTTTTTTTATTTTTCAATTATTTTTATACATTTACTTTCATATTTGTGACTAATCCAATAATATATTGTTATAATCATTACTTTTTATAAGTTTGGGCATCTAACTGCCTTCTGACTATATTTTAGATGATGAATAACTTGTTACATTTATTGGGACCCTTTGTATGTGAGGGATCATTTTTCCTTTGTTGTTTTAGAATTTTTCCTTTTGGGGAGCCTGGGTGGCTCAGAGGGTTAAGCCTCTGCCTTCAGCTCAGGTCCTGGGATCGAGTCCCTCTTCAGACTCTCTGCTCAGCAGGGAGCCCCCTCTTTCTCTGCCTGCCTCTCTGCCTATTTGTGATCTCTCTCTGTTGAATAAATAAATAAAATCTTTAATTTTTTTCCTCTTGTTTTTTTTTCTTTTGACATTTTGACTATGATGTCTTGGGATTCTGGATCTCTTTACATTTCTCCACCAAGGGTTTGTTAAACTTCCTGAATGAATAAATTAATATTTTTCATCTTATCTGAAAAATTTTTAGCTGTTACTTTTTTAAAAAATTTTCTGCTCCTTTTTTCTCTCCTTTCTTTCTGGTGCTCCCATTTCGTGCATATTCTGCATTTAATGATGTCTTAGAATTTTTTGTGAGTTTCTGTTTATTTTTCATTTTTTCTTTGTTTTTTAGATTGAAAAATCTCTGTTATTAAGTTTGCTGATTCTTTCTGTATTACTAGCATGAAATAGAGAAACATCAACATTGACTAGGAAATATGCACTTCCAGAAAACATGAAGTGGCAGGTAACAAAGTTTTCCTCTTTTTGAAACAAATATCTTACTTTGTAGAGTTTGACATTCTTTAAAAAGATAAACACACACACCCTATATGATCTAGCTACTCCATTTCTAGATATTTACCATAGACAAATGAGCATAAATCCACGAAAAAATTTGTATACAAATATTGCTACATGTGATATACTATATAGTAATTTCAAGAAAATATGCTGAGAAAAACAGATAAAAAGTAATATATTCTGTATTATTCTGTTTATAGAAAATTCTAGAAAATGTAAAGAAACCTTGAAAGAAAGCAGATTAGTAATTGTTAGGTCATTGGGAAGGGGGAGGTACATGGGAGAAGGTAGAGGGATTTTTTTCATTGCAAAAGGGAACTTTTCGGATAATGGGTATCCTCAATATCTTGTTGATGATGGTTTCTTAAATATATATACACCAACTTTATCAAATTGTACAGCTTAAATATGTTTGTACCAGAATTATTCTCCAATAAAACTGTTAAAAAATGAAATAAAATGGAGTCCAGAAATAGAGTCATAGTTGCATGGGCAATTGAATTTATATTAGGGAGCCAAATGAATACACTTGGGATAGAAAATTGTTTTCCACAATATATCCTGAAACAACGTACTTCATCTTAAGGAAGGAAGCACAACTCAATTTTTTTCTCACATTGTGCCTAACTCTTAATTTGTGATAGGCCATAGACTTAAACATAAAAGTTAAAACAACAAAAGTCTCTAGAAGAAAACAGAAGAATATTTCACAACGTTGGAATAATCAAAGATTTTCTGGAAATCTTGGAAAATCTGAAAAGAGTTGGTAATCATTAACCATGGATTATTGGTAATCGAAAAAATGATAAGTATAATTTCATCAAAATTGTTTAAAAATGGCACTGAAAACTATTTATACTTCATAAATTTGTATCCATACAGTACATGGAACTTCTATACCTCAGTAATTAAAACTCAACTAAACTAATTAAAAAAATAACCCTAGAAACGTGAATGGACACTACACAGAGGAAATAGTGACATGGTAAAAGAAATAAGAGTTAAATGACAGTTTCTGAGGGGGAAGGCAAGAGAAAGCTTTCTGGAATGACTTGATTGTTCTATACCTCTACAGCAATGTGTGTAGTGCATTTGTCAAAGCTGATCAAACTGTATACATCAGATTTATTTATTCTACTCTATGCAACTTAATCCTTGATTAAAAAAAAAAGACACATCAGTACCATATTTAGCCTCTGTAAAATCTCATGAAATATAATCACAGTCTGGACTTGGAAAAAAACACAATAGTTCAATATTATTTTTTATGTGTCTATTCAATTCATATTAAACCTATCATGATGACAAAGTGACCTTGATGAACCATTGGATCTTCCCAATCTTGCTTCATAAAACCACAGATATCTCTCAGTAAAGAGAAAACCTTATTATGTAGGTCAAAGTACATTATTCTATGAATTCCAAATCATGTTAGTATTTTCTATCTCCATTAATGAAAAATTTGACTAAAATTCCTCAGAAAATATATACTATCAAGTATAGGAACACTAAAGGAATTAATTATGATCAATTTTATTAATTATCTGTGTCTAATGTCTTTATAGGAAAGGGAATGTTTAAAACAGTCAATAGTGAATGGCATGCCAAGTGGTGACTTGAGTACATTCCATAATTTATTGTTTCTTCTTCAAGAATAAAATACGTTTTTGTTGTTGTTGTTGTTGTTTTAGGAATAAAATGAGTTTTTAATGTCATTCACATTTTTAAACTAAATATTTTGTTTTGAGATAATTATAGATTCACATGTAGTTGTAAGAAATAAGACAAAGAGATCTTGTGTACTCTTTAACCAGTTTCCACCAATAGCACATTTTATATATCCTGTAAAACTATATCAGAATATCATAGGTTATAGAATATCATAATCAGGATGTTAACATTGATACAATGAAAATACAGATCATTCTATTACCTCAAAGATCCCTAAGGATCCCCAATTTTAGCCACATTCACTCCCCTTCTGTTTGCACCCTGCTTTACCCCTGGCAATCACTTATTGTTTTTCGAATAATTTTGTCATTTCAAAAATTTTATATAAATGAATTCATGCTGTTTGTACCCTTCTGGGATTAACAATATTTCACTTAGCACAATTCTCTGGAGATTCAACTAGGTTATCATGATTATAAATACAAAATGTAAAATTACTTTATCTATTATTTCTCAGAAATATTCCCTGGTATAAATGTACCACATTTTTTTTTCATCATTCACCCCTTAAATAAGTCTGTATTGTTTTTAGGCTTTGGCAATTATGAAATAAAGCTATTATACACATAGTTGTACAGCTTCTTGAGTGAACATAAGTTTTCAGTACTCTGGTAAAAATGCCCAGGAGTGCAATTTTGCTGTATTGTATGATAGTTGTGTCCTTAGGTTCAAAAGAAAATACCAAATTGGAGCTACCTTATGACCCTGCAATTGCACTACTGAGCATTTACCCCAAAGATACAGATGTAGTGAAAAGAAGGGCCATATGTACACCAATGTTCATTGCAGCAATGGCCACAATCGTCAAACTGTGGAAAGAGCCAAGGTGCCCATCAACAGATGAATGGATAAAGAAGATGTGGTACATATATACAATGGAATACTATGCCTCCACCAGAAAGGATGAATATCCAACTTTTGTAGCAACATGGACTGGATTGGAAGAGATTATGCTGAGTGAAATAAGCCAAGTAGAGAAAGTCAAGTATCACCTGGTTTCACTTACTTGCAATGCCTTATGGGTAATGTAGAGGACAGTAGGAGAAGGAAAGTACATGGGAAGTAGGGTAATTCAGGGAGAGAAACAAAACAAGAGAGACTTTGGACACAGACAAACTGAGGGACTTGGAGGGAGGGGTGGGGGGATGGGAGAGCCTGGTGGTGGGTACTGAGGGCACCTATTGCATAGAGCACTGGGTGTGGGGAATGGGGAATGAATCTTGAAACACTGGAAAAAAAATTAAGTAACAATAAAAATAAAAAAAAAAAAGAAAATACCAAACTGTTTTCCAGAGTGACTCCACAATTTTTACATTTCCAGCAACAGTGTATGAGTGATTTTCCTTTACCACATCGTTGCTAGCAATGGGTGTTGTCATTTTTTTTAAAACCATTCTGACCACTGTGTAGGGCTATCTTCTGTAGTCATAATTTGCATTTCCTTAATGGCTAATGATGTTGAATATTTTTTCATGTGCTTAGTTTGCTGTCTGTATATATTCTTCATGTCTTTTGTCCATTTTCAAATTAACTTGTTTTGTTTCACTGTTGAGTTTTGACAACTCTTTATATGGTCGAGATACTAGCTCTTTGTCCAATACATGGTTTGAAAATATTTTCTTCAAACTGCAGGTTGTCTTTTCATCCTATCAACAGTTTTTCACAGAACAAAAGTATTTAATTTTGAAATGTCCAATTTGTCAACTTTTTCTTTTATAACATTATGCCTTTGGTGTTGTTTCATATCTTGTAGCCTTAGATGGCAAATACTTTTCTGTTTTTTCCTAATACTTTAAAAATTTTATGCTTTACATTTAAGTCTGTAATCCCTTTTGAGTGGATCCAGTTGAGTTAATTCTTTTGTTGTGGCTTGATTGTTTATGGACCTGAAGTTACTCTGGTACCATTTCTTGAAATGGTTATCTTTTCTCTATTAAACTTCTTTTACGCATTTGTCGAAATCAGCTGGGCTCATTTTTATGGGTCCGTTTCTTGGCTCTCTATTTTGTTCTATTGATCTATGTCTACACTTCCATCACAGTCTTGGTTGCCACATCTGTATAATTAGTCTTGATATCACACAGAGTGATTCCTTCCACTTTCTTCTTTTTTACAGTTGCTTTAGCTATTCTAGTTTTTCTTTGGTTTTTTTGTTTTGTTTTGTTTTGTTTTGTTTTGTTTTGCTTTGCTTTTTGTTTTTGGCCTTACCATAAGATTGTTAGATATTTTTTGTCTATATCCATTAAAAATCCTGCTGGGATTTAGTAGGAATTTCACACAAACTGTGTATCAATTTGAAGATAATTGAAATCAGCACAATGTTGAGTTTTCTAAGAATGAACATGGTATGCCTGTCTAGTCACTTTATCTTTGTTTTTTTATTAATATTTTATAGTTTGCAGCATTTAAATTTTATACATATTTTCTTATATCCACACAAAAGTATTCATATTTAATAACTGTGAATTTTGCAATTATAAGCAATGTTTTATTTTAAATTTTGGTATCCAAATGGAGATATACAATTGCTTTTTGTGTGTTTATCTTACATTTTACAACCTTACTAAGCTTACCTACTAGTTCTAGGACTATTTAGTTGGTAGATTACTTAATATTCTCTATAGACAATCATTAGGCAGTTTCATTTTCTTCTTTCCAGTCAGCATACATTGTCTTTCTTTCTCTTGTTTTATTACAATGACTAAAATTTCCAACAGTATGTTGAATAAGAGTGTTGGGAACAGACATCTTGCTTTGTTTCTAATATTAGAAGAATAGCATTCAGTCTTTCACTATTAAGTATAATGTTGCCTATAGATATTTTGTAAATGCTCTCTATGAAGCTGAGAAAATTCCCTTCTCTCTTCCTATTTTTCTGAGAATTTTATTGTGACTGAGTACCAAATTTTATCAAATGCCTTTCTTGCATTAGTTTATATAGTCATGTGATTTTCTTCTTTTAGTGTGTTAATATTGTATTTTATACCAATTGATAATCAAATATCATACCAGCTTTGCATTTCAAGAATAACTTTGCTTGGTCATTGTATATTGCTCAGTTCTATTTGCAGTATAATCTTAAGAATTTTTGTATATAAAGTAATGAAAAATGTTGCTCTGTAGATTTCTTTTTGATTTTTTTTTCTTTTCCGTCTGATTTTGGAATTAGGGTAATAGTAGCTTCATAAAATGAATCAAGAAGTACAACTTGTTCTATTTTCTGAAAAAGATTTCTACAATAAGTGTTTATTCTTTGAGAGTTTGTTAAATTTCTCCAGCAAAACCATCTGGGCTTGAAAATAACCTTTGGTGAAATTTTTAAATTATTAATTTAATTTCCATAATAATTATAAGAAAATTCAAACCATCTACTTTATATGGTGTGATGTGGTAATATGTTTTATTTCACCTAAGTTGTCAAATTATGTGTGGAATTATTTGTAATATTCCCTCCCTCTCCTTTTGATGTCCACAGGGTCTGTATGGATAGCTCCTGTTTCATTCTTGATAATATATAAATCTGTATCTTTTCTCATTTTTTTTCTTTTTCAGTCTCTGCTAGAGTTTTGTCATTTTATTGGTCATTTAAAAAATATATTATCTAGTCTATTAATTTTTCTCTACTGTTTTTTTTTGTTTAAAATTGTATTTATTTCTGCTATTATCTTTATTTCTTTTTTTCTCTTTTTTTTGAAGGATCATTTTGTTCTTTTTAAATGAGATTCTTGAGATGGGTACTTGGGCTATTTATCTCCTAGTGTTTTAATTTCAATGTTTTAAATTTCCCTTCCAATAGTGCTTTAGTTGTATATCCCCCCATAATTTTTTTTTCTTTTTTAAAGATTTTATTTATTTGACAGAGAGAAACACAGCCAGAGAGGGAACACAAGCAGGGGGAGTGAGAGAGGGAGAAGCAGGCCTCCCACTGAGCAGGGAGCCCAATGTGGGACTTGATCCCGGGTCTCCGGGATCATGACCTGAGCCGAAGGCAGTCGCTTAACCAACTGAGCCACCCAGGCGTCCCTATCCCCCCATAATTTTAACATGTTTTATTTTCATCCTAAATTCATTGTATCTTTTTTTTTTCTTTTTTCATTCTCTTAAGACATCTTCTTCAACCTATGGATAATTTAGAAATATGTTGTTAGTTTCAGTGTATATGAAGAATTTCCTGTTATCTTTCTGCTATTAATTTCTAGTTTGATTGTCTGGGTTTAAAGATTATATTCTGTACATTGGTAATTCTTTAGCTTGTTTTTATTTTGTTTTGTTTGCTCTGAATATGGTATATAACTTTAAGGAGATTGTCCTTTGGTAATTTGAACAAATGTGATCCAATCATTTGAAAGATCTTAAAAGCAGAACTGAAGCTTGCCAGAGGAAGAAAAAATTCTACCTATGAATTACAACATCAACTCTTGTCTGAGAGTTTCCAGACTGCCTGTCTCAGTCTTTCCTTTGGATTTTGGAACTTGAGTACCAGTTCCCATCCTAAACTTATTTCTGTAGTTATACCCTGAAACTGGTAGAATGTCCACACTGACCCTGACCCATGGAGGGAATATTATTATAGTAGGAAAGGGCAAGTGAAACACACTAAAACTGACTCTACCTCGAAAAATAGCCAACTAAAATCAATACTACGTTCCTGAAGGGATTACAGAGATGAATGCTTCCATCAGTGATTTAAAAAGATGTAGTGTGATAATTCCCATGACATCCTCATTCAAACTTATCTCTTTGGCTCATGCAGAAAAAATGGAACTTGGAGGATGGCAGCGGATTATTGTGAAGGTAACCAGGTGGCAACTACAATTACAGCTGCTATTTCTAGATGTAGTTTTGTTGCTTCTGCAGATGAACACATCCTTTAGTAGCTGGTATTTAACTATTAACCTGGTAACCTTTTCCTCAACACCTTTAGAGAAAGACCGCCAAGAGCAATTTACTTTCACCTGACAAAGCCAGTAATACTCCTCCTCTTTCTTCAATTTCTCTACCCCTTCTCTCTCAGGGATATTATCCACCCTCTAGTCTTGTTATAATTTATTGTGTTCATCCTCCCCTTCTTGAAGACATCACCATGACCCATTACATTGATGAAATTATGACAACTGGGCATAATGAGCAAAAGGTTACAATTTCTCTAGATATATTGCTAAGGCATTTGTGTATCAGAGGGTGGAAAATGAACCCAATAAAAATGCAGGGACTTTTTAACTTCACTGAAACTTCTAGGGCTTCTGTGGCCTAGAGCATGTCAAGAAGATATCCCTTCTAAAGTGAAAACTGTTGGGGATAGTCCTTTCTACCACTTAAAAGAAAAAGAAACTGTAGCTGTGGACCACAATGTCAGTTCCAGCCTGAGAGTTTCCTCCCCCCTATGGATTCCAGATTAGGCTTGCCACCCCTCAAAGTAGTGTCATCCAATTCCTAGAGATAGATGTATTACATGCCCTACAATTTCTATATCTATGGTGGAAACCTGACTAATTTCAAGATCTTTGTTTGTTTTTCTTTCATTTTTTCTGTGTAGAGAATTCTCTTTTGCTAATTCTTTCAGAGTAGGTCTGCTTGCAATATTTTTTTTGTTTTGTTTTCATTCATCTGAGAATGTCTTGATTTCCCTTACATTACTGAAAGATATTTTTTCTGGGCATAGAATTATGAATTGACTGTTCCTTTCTTTCACCCCTTAAAAATATTATGGCACACTTATTGGCTTCTTTGATTTCTGTTGAGAAGCTATGTACTATCTGAATTATTTTTCTCCATAGGTAAGGGTTTGTTTACCTATTCTTTCTTTTGTGATTTCTTCTCTGTCTTTACGTTCCATAAGTTTGACTGATATGTGTTGTTGTGTCTTTGTTTCTTTTCTTTTCTTTCCCTTTTTCTTTCTCTTTCTCTTTCTTTCCCTTCCTTCCTTCCTTCCTTCCTTCCTTCCTTCCTTCCTTCCTTCCTTCCTTCCTTCCTTTCTTTTCTTCTTTCTTTCTTTCTTTCTTTCTTTCTTTCTTTCTTTCTTTCTTTCTTTCTCTTTCATAGAGAGATGGGGGAGTGAAGGGAAGAGGGAGAGGTAAAAAGAGAATCTTAAGCAGGTTCCATACCTACCACACCTACACCCAATGCAGAGCCTGACCTGGGGTTCATTAGACCCTGAGATCATGACCTGAGCTGAAATCAGGAGTTAGACACTTAACCGACTGAACCACTGGGGCACACCCCACTAATTTACTTTTTTTCAAATTTATGTATGCATAGGTGTATTTTTTTTAATTCTCTTGTTTACATACTTAAGAGTGGATTGTTGAATTCTATGGTAAATCAATGTTTTACATTTTGAGGAATTGTCAAATTGTTTTTGAGAGTGGATCCACATTTTTACAAGCCCCCCAGTAATGTTGTAGAGTTCCAATTTCTCCATATCCATGCCAACACTTGTTTTTATTTCACTTTTTATTATAGCTATCTTAGAGTAAAATATTGTCTCATTGTAGTTTTGATTTATATTTACTTGCTTGATTTTTTATTTGATTTATACTTATTTGATTTATATTTACTTACTTGAAGAAATATTTGAAAAAATATTTATTCAAATTCTTTGCCTATCTTCAAATTTTCTTATTGGTCTTTTTATTGATAATTTGTAAGTTCTTTGTATTTTTTAATACAAGTTCCTTATCATATATATAATTTTCAAATATTTTCCTCCATTAAATTGCCTATCACTTTCTTGATAATGTCTTTGAAGCACAGAGGTCTTTAATTCTGGTGAAGTCAATTATCTAATTTTATTGTTGTTGCCTATTCTTTTGAATAGGTCTTCTTGAGGTCTTCTCTATGAAACTATCACATATTCAATGTTGCAAAGATTTACTCATATGTTTTATTTTAAGACTTTAATCATTTTAGCTCTTACATTAAGGTCTGTAATCCATTTTGTATTAATTTTATATAAGGTGTGAAATACAAGACCTTTATTCACATATGGATATCCAGCTGGAAGAACACTGTCAATTGTAGAGTAATCACTTCTCCATTTAATTGCTATGGCATCTGTGTCCAAAACTAATCCACTATAAATGTCAAGGGTTTATTTATTTCTTCTTTCTATTCCATCAGTCTGTATGTTTATCTTTATTCTAGTACCACATTACTTTGATTACTATAGCTTTGCAGTAAGTTTGTAAATAGAGAAACAGAAGTCTTCCAACTTTGTCCTTATTTTCAAGATTTTTTTTTTTTTTTTTGGCAAAAACAGTCCCCTTCAATCTTGAGATCATCTTGTCAACTTCCACAAAAATTGCACGTGAGATTCTGATAGGGATTGCTTGTACTGAATTTATAGATACATTTGTAGAGCATGGCCATCTCAACAATATGAAATCTTCTGATTCATAGACATGAGATGTTTATACATTTATATTGGTTTTCTTTAAACATTATTTATAGTATTCAATAGACAAGTCTTGCACTTTCTTTGTTAAATTGATTTCTCATTGTTTTATTCTCTTTGATGTTAACAAATGGAATTGTTTTCTAAATCTAATTTTTTGCATTGTTCACTGCTACCATATAGTTGTGCAATTAACTTTTGCATACTGATTTATACCATATAAACTTTTGAACTCCTTGTTAATTCTAATTGTATTGTTGAGGGTGCCTTAGGATTTTCTGTATACAAGATTACTTCATCTAGAAATGGAAATAATCTCATTTCTTCCTTTCTAATCTGAAAGTCTTTTCTTTTTTTGCCCCCCTCATTACCCTGGATAGAACCTCTAACAGTTATTGAATAGAAGCAGTAAAAACAGGCATCTTTGTCTTCTGTGCAAACTTAAGACAAAATTTTTCAACCTTTTACACTGCAGATGATGTTAGTTGTGAATTTTTCATAGACACGCTTTCTCAAGTGGAGAAAGTTCTTTCTTAATCCTAATTTGTTGAGTGTTTTTTTTTTTTTATCATGATAGGGTATTGAGTTTTGTCAAATGCTTTTTCTGTATCTATTGAGATGATCATGTTGCTCTTGCTACTTGTTCTGTTATGATAGAATCATCTCTAAGTTTTATTAAAGATCTCCTGTATATGATGAGTCATTTTTCTCTTGCAGCTTTCAAGAGTCTCTCTTCAATATTTTCACTATGGCATGTCTGGGACCTGGATCCTACTAGGAATTATTTGAGCCTCTTCAGTAGGTAGGCGAATATACTGCCCCAGATTTTGGAATTTTTCAGCCATTATTATTTGAGTAATTTTTCTGCTCCCTTTTACTCACTCCTTCTGGGACTCCCATTATGTTCAGGTTTGTATGCTTTCTGGCTTCTTACATTTCTCTGAAACACTGCTCATTTCTTGCCTATTCTTTTGTCTTCCTGGTTTTTAAATTGCATAATCTCTACTAAGCTATGCTTAAATTTACTGATTCTTTCTTATGCTAGTTCAAATTTCTACCTGAGCCCTTCTAGTGGATTAAAAAATAGATTTCAGTTATTGTACTTTTCAGCTGCAGAATTTCTACTTGGTTCTCTTATAGCTTTTCTCTATTGGTATCCTCTACTTGGTAAAACGTTGCTCCTCTACTATCCTTTCATTATTCTGATTTGGTTTTCTTTAATTCATTGAGTGTATTTATAAGAACTTATTTATACTTAATGTAAATCTAACATCTGGGCTCCCTCAGAGACTGCTTGTACTGGCTTGCTTTTTGCTTGTTTATGGTCCATACATTCTTGATTTTTTAAATATATCTCCAAATTTTATGTTAAGAAGTTCACCTTTTAAATAATGTAATATGGTAAATTAAGAATCTCTTTCTCCTAGTTTGTTGTTGTTTTGTTCCATTCTTATTTGCTCAGGGACTTTTCTGAACAAGATTGCCCGCTTCTCTAACACTCAGCCTGAAAATTATGAAACAAAAAGAAAACCCAAGGTATTCATCACTAAGTTGTTCTCTGGGTCCTGAGGTCCAAAATTAATTTCTTTCTTACTTCTGTCTTCCAGAGCCTTCATGTCTTGTTCTATAGGTAATATCCAGAGATTTTTGTTGGTATTGTATTTAGGGAAGAAGCAGAGAAGTGTATTCTAGATATAGTCCATCTACCCAGAAGTTGAAATCTCAGTGTCATCTAGCTTTATCTCTTTTGGATATGGAGAATTTATTGGCAATTTAGTGATGATTTTTAAGAACAATGCAAGGTTACAACTATTATTTCATCAAAGGAAGAAAAAACTCTCTCAATTTTATAAATCTTTAAAATATTTATTCAAAAGTGTCTTATTTGAGCAGACCTCACCTCCAATACATTGGTAATTCTAACACTTTATCAATTCCTAATAAAATTTTTGCAGTGTTTCAAAAGTAAGAGGAGAACAGCTTTTTAAGTATTTTTTAAGACTGAAAGTACTTCATGATCTTTTTATATTAGTTTGCTGGGGTTTCCATAACATAATACCACAGACTGGGTAGATTAAATAAGAAAAAATTATTTTCTCACAATCAAGGTTTCTGTTGAGAGCTCTCTTCATGACTTGTAGATAACCATCTTTTAACTAGATTTTCACATGGCTTTTTTTGGATGCATACAAAGAGAAAAGAGAGACAGAGAGAGAGAGAGAGAGAGAAATTAGCACTCCATCGTTATGATGTCATTTAATCTTAATAATCTCTTAAAAACCATAACTCAAATATAGTCACATTGAGGAGTTTAGAGCTTCAACATATGGATTTTGTGGGGTACAATTCAGTTCATAGAAGTCTTCTATTTACTTTTATCCTGGTATCCAAAAGGGCTTGGCATATAATTTTTACGATAAAATATTTTTATTGGGTGAATGTTGGAATATATGGACATACACATGAAAGAATGAATAGACACAACCATGAATGCCTCAATGACTAGAAGGACTATTTTTAATCTTCTCCAAAGGTATTTTCCCAGTGTCTCAAAATAATAATAATCAGTGCCAGGAAATATGCTAAATGTTTTACCGTAAGTATCCTTATTGATCTTCACATCAGCTTTACCAGGAAAGTATGCCACCCTCATTATATAGGTAAGAGATCCAAGGTTTAAAGTCCTTCCATGATTTACTCAAGATCACACATATACCAGTTGTAGAACACCATGATTTAAATACAAATCTGAATCGAAAACCCACAAAGCTATTACTATACCTTCTTTCCTAGGTCAAATTCTATGAAAGCTACAGCTATTTACCTTACCAACACATAAACTAAATCATGAATATAGAGTAAAGGTAACTCTAATTCTAACATTTTAAGAAGTGTCTAAATGTAATGACTTTTATGTAACTCTATAGCATGTTCAGTAATAACAAGCTGACGTTTTATTTAGTTTGGTGGAAAGGTGAAACATTAAATTCTAACAAACCAGTGTTTTAGGCTCTGTTGGATACTAGTGCTTGGTTTGTGAAGAAGCCTCAGTGGAATCTGGGGAGCGTGAAGGAAGAAGGGCAGAAATTTAGGTCAGAAGGTGAAGGCACTGGGGAAAATGCCAAAGGGAATAAATAGGGCAGCATATTGACTGCTTTCTCTTCCAAATTTTTTAAAAGCATTCAAGGATGGAAATATCAACATTGACTTGGACTTTATTCCCCATCCTCGAGAAGATAGCATTTCTTTTGATTAACTTTACTCAGTTTAAAAGTAGGAGAGACAAGCTGTATTATAAATAAATATTAGTCTGGAACTTAATCATATTCCAGTCAATCAACAATGGGTTTTCATGCCTACTATGTAATGTTTAAGTGGCATTATGGTTACTTTTTGTTTTGAATGATTTTTCTAGGTAGGAATTTCTTTATGTATGCTTCAAACAAGAGTCAGATGAAATCACACTCAAGTATTGATGGAGGAAGAGATGGGAAATCAACTGTGCTTCACACACAAGTGGGATAGTCCCACACTTAGGTATATACATGGTGTCTGGTGGAAGGACAATTTTCAGCAGATACAGGACTGAGGAGTGGTTCCCAGCAAGGTTTCAGGAAGCATGCATCTGAACAGTAATGGCGGCCTCACTGGACCTGGAATTTTTTTTCACCCACCACCTGGCAGGCTTCCTCAGGTCAGGGACCGTCATTCCTTGCACAAACATCCAGAGAAAGTTGAGATGAGCATCTTATAGTGAAGAGTGATTTTTCTGGTCCTGGACTGACAGCAAACTTAGCTGCTTTGGGCCAATTTTTCTTTTTTTTTTTAATTGAGTGATACCATTTCCATTTCGTTCTTCTCTGAAAAGAAGCATGATGGAAGGCTACAAATTGTACCGAAACAGGTCAAATTATACTAAATAAAAATAAATGTATTTACATACAAATACTATGATGTGTGGACCAACAGCTTCTTTATGTCATCCTAACAATGGTTGTCTGTGACTCAAGTACCTCCTTTCATGGACTTTCAGGGGGATGAACTTGTCTTCCTTTCATGGAGCCACTAGCTTTGTAGCTGGAGTTTGATGGGTGGGGAGCAAGGTTATTTAAAAATTTTATTTATTTATTTGACAGAGAACGAGATAGAGAGTGCAAGCAATGGGAATAACACAGGGAGGAGAACCAGACTCCTCACTGAGTGGGGAGCCCAATATAGGGGCTGAATCTGAGGACCCAGGGATCATGACCTGAGCAGAAGGCAGATGCTTAGCTGACTACCCAGGCACCCCTATTTTTTTTTAAACTGTTTATAGCTTGTTTGGTTTCCTGTGCATCCATAACCCTGTAAGGGATCTGACTATGCCTTCTTCCTTTTATCCCCTGGGATGGTGAATGCACACCACACACACACACACACACACACACACACAAACACACTCAGGATCAAACCACCACCATGAAGCAAGTAGCTCAGTGCTCAGGTCATTTGATGTGAACCTGACCATCAGGAAAGGCAGTTGAGAAATAACAAAGTTCCTTGTTATTTTGTTAGCATTTTTTTTCCTTAAATCACCTTTTCTAAACCTTACCCTCAACAGTTACTCTTGATCTTTGCCTTTATCTTGTTTATCTGAAACCAATACTGAGCCCTGCTCACATCAATCAATGCTGCTCCCAGAATGATGACAAAGGACTCCCAATTCTCTCGCTTAACAGCTTATTCAACACCTATTGCCTTCAGAGACCTTTTAAGATCTACACTTCCTGACTTCATGGCTACCAATCTGCTAAGGTGAAAAAAGAGACAGTTTAGTTCCCCACTTTTATAATGGTAAGAGTAATGGGTATGGCAAGAAAGGCCACATTCATGAAGGAGGTGGAGGGACTTGGAAACAGCAATCAAGATTTAAATCCTCCAATTATTGGACTAAAGAAAAAAGTTCCGCAAAGTCTAAGTAATCTGTACCTTGCTAATCTAGAGTTGATATAAATAAGACAGAGGTTGGGCTGAAACAAATCTTTGCATAAAATAATTTACTGGACAAATTATGAATGTACACAAAATAATAGGCAAGGATATTTATTTAAGGGGAAATTTCAAACACTTGGGAGGCATGTATTTGCATAGAATAATGGAATTATTTGTATATGCAAACTGAAGATCATGGAAACGGTCCTTCTTTCCAGAGAAGACACTGTATATATCAGAATATAGCAGACACTGCCTTGCTTTAAAAATAAATTTTATGGGGCGCCTGGGTGGCTCAGAGGGTTAAGCCTCTGCCTTCAGATCAGGTCATAATCTCAGATCCTGGGATTGAGGCCTGCATCGGGCTCTCTGCTCAGCAGGAAGTCTGCTTTCCCCCCTCTCTCTGCCTGCCTCTCTGCCTACCTGTGATCTTTCTCTCTCTCTCTCTCTGTGTCAAATAAATGAATAAAATCTTTAAAAAAAAAAAAAACCTCTGTACATCTGTATCTCTGTTATGATTATTAAAGTAGATAGGCTTTTCTTCCTAATTAATCCAATTAGTCTACTTCTACAATATTTTGTATTGATTATATACTATTTCCTAAGCAAATTAATAGCATAAATCTATACACAGACACACACAAACATAATCACTGTGCCAGTGTACAGTTCCAGGACCAGATGCTTCCACCATAACCTTTTTGTTAATGCTGTCCATAAATCATCTTTTATAGTATTGTGCCACAATACCATGAAGATGTAATCATGTGCTATCAAATATGGTGAGATTAGACCAACATAGCGTCAAATACTGATGCTTATGAGACTTTCCCATGGGTTACAAATCCACTTAAACTTACTCATCAGTTTACATGTCTCAACATACACATAGAAATTTGTTTATAGATAACAAAATTCCCATACTATATGTGTGTTATGTAAATAACAGAACCAATAGAGAAATAAGAATTTAAAAAAAATTAGAGGATTCATTTTGTTTATTCAGTCTAAATAATTTTTTTTAATTTACTGAAATTAGTAACAGAATAGCTAAAACAGAAATAGTCCTCTTTCCAAGTCTGCAGAAATTTGAAGGTCTGTCTCCAAGTTCAGGTTATTCCAATTACCCAGTTACAATGGTTGACATAGTTGAAAGAATTCACAGAAACTGGCCACATTCCGTCAATATCATCTGTCAATCATACAAAAGTTTGTATTGAAATCCAACAGATGTATTCTCTGTTTTAGCAATCAGTTCATCAGGAAGACTAATCAAAAGGTGTTACATTTTTATATGCTCAGTAAACGGGGCTAAAACCCACTGAAACTGTAATTTGAATGATATTTTCAAGCAATTAGAAAAATTATGTTCCCAAGATTTTGTGTCTGTGTGTGAGGTGTGCACATGTGAAAATTCATAGGTACACACATATCATTTGATAAACATTATGTAACAGTGAAAACTTTTCCAAGTGTTTTTCTTTTTTCCAAAATATCATCTCATCCTCACCTCAAGATGTGTCTCTTGAGTTCTTTTTCTTATACATTTATATTATTATTTTTCAGTGTCAGGTATGGGTTTTTAGGAGTTATTTTTTAAAACACTTGTCCATTTTATAGAAGTTTGTTAATTAAAGCCAGATTTATTTATTTTTTTTAAGATTTTATTTATTTATTTGACAGAGAGAAACACAGCGAGAGAGGGAACACAAGCAAGGGGAGTGAGAGAGGGAGAAGCAGGCTTCCCGCCGAGCAGGCAGCCTGATGTGGGGCTCGATCCCAGATCTCCGGGATCATGACCTGAGCCAAAGGCAGTCGCTTAACCAATTGAGCCACCCAGGCGCCCCTAAAGCCAGATTTATGTATATTACACATGAATTTAACCACGAGCATGTGAATTGCAGTTTCTCGTGGTAGGCTAAAAATTAATACAAGTCAGAGGTCCTTCTAGAGACCTACCTCACCTGGTGAGTGAATATCTGACATTTTGATAAATGGTATGAACCCTGGTGCTGACCCACATTTAAAATATTAGTAACGTTTAATTTTTTATTGAAGAAAAATAATCACACATTTTAATGTATTTTTCCCACACTCGAGTAGATCTTGGCACCCCTGATGTATGTACACCCCTCTTTGAAGAACACAGATTTAAAGAAATGTTTACGGTCAGTTCTCAAAGAAGAGTCTGCTTTTTCTGTCTTAACTTCCTGTAAAACAGTACTTTAACATAGGTAAGTAAATGATGCAGATTCCCTAGAACAACATAAAAATATGAAGAATTAAAAATAATAATCATGTGTTGAATTTAAAAAATCGTATATGGCAATACTTACCCAAAGCATGGTTTCCCTACTTCTCCAAATGCATGTTTCTTGCTGACATTTTTCTCTGGGTTCTGACAAATATCAAACATAGAATAAAACCCAGAACACAAATGAGATCACTGATTCTGCAAATACTTAATTTTTTTTTCCTCTTTAGAATACATCCGTTCTCTCTGTCAGTCTCCAAAAACAATTAGGAATCTACTTCTCAGTGACCTAACATGATTTATTCTAAACAATTGATTCTTTTCACTTTAATGATAATATTTTCAAAGTGTTCATAAAATTACAACAGAATGAAATACTTCAGTGTCCACGTCTTCTTTTAACACAGATAAAAAAATAATGAAGACAACAATGTACATTCTCAAAATGGCTTTAAATTAGGTAATAACCCTATTCATTTTCTCTATCACTGAATGCCGCCAATCAGTGAAAGTACTGTCTTATGAATCATTTCATCCTTTTTCTCCCCTTTCAATCTAATATTCTCCCAAGTGTCAGGAGCAAAAAGTTGCCATCCTCAGTCATAACATTCCGAGTTGTACTGGCATTATTATAATACTAGAAAAGACCAGCACCTTGGTCAGATGCTAGCTTAACATTTTTTTTTTTTTTTTGCAAGTCAAAATAAGGGGAGTGGGTAAATTCTTTCTGTGATAGAATTTCAAGGCAGTGCAATTTCATCTCCATTGGAGTTCCCAGCATGTGTAACAAAAGGGAAACAGAACAAATCTGTTCTCCATCAACACAAGGTTAATTTTTTTTCTAATTGGTAGAGAAAAAAAAAATCTCAGTTGACTGCCCCATATTTCATTCCAAATTAAAGCATAACAACCCAGCACCATCACTTCTGGCAAGCTATCTTTTATTGGAAATGCAGTGCGTAGTATTTCTCTTCATAGTCTTATTTCCTTTACTTTCTTAATCACAAGTACAAATACACATTTGAAGACATAACATACAGTTTTGGCTCTACCAATGAATGGACTGAGTTTCCAAAGCTTTCGTGCAGCTGTGTAGCCTCACATGATCGTACATATTGATTTAAGTCCCAGAAAAGCAGAAAAAGATTGATTTAATAGAAAACACACTGTGCAACACATATCACGTGTGTCCATGTTTACATTTCGAGTGTTCGGTGACCACTGAGATAAAGGAACATGGCGCCATCATCCGATATGACAGAAAGGGGGTGTGAAGCAGAGTCAAGTGACATGTGCTTGAGATACTTATTAAGTAGTAAATTTTGTAAAAGTGAAGCAAACAGCTAGGAGGGTAAATCTCTAAAATGACATGAAAATAATCACATTTCTTTCATTGGGTTGTGGTGTGGATCACACAGGTGAAAGTCTATACTTCACCCATTTATTCAAGGAAAAGGTTTTTTTGTTTTGTTTTTTTACTTATTTTACTTTTTACAATGTAAATTCAATGAACCTTTATTAAGCATCTCCTATGCCCTAGATTCTCAGCTAGGTACAAGGGTAAAGATATGAAGGTTATATAGTCTCTGCCATCTAAGGACTGTTCAGATGTTTTTATCACTAGAGCTATAAATGTAGTGGTTCATGGAAGCAGCCACAGTCAAAGAAGTAGCAGATGACACTGACTTCAGCAACGACAGGAGAGCATTTCTTTGGGGTGCCTGGGTGGCTCAGTGGGTTAAGTGTCTGCTTTGGCTCAGGTTGTGATCCAGGGTCTCAGGATCGAGCCCCATTTTTGGGCTCTCTGCTCAGTGGGGAGCCTGCTTCTCCTTCTCCCTCCGCCTACTGCTTCTCTTGCTTGTGCTCTCTCTCTTCTCTCTCTCTCTGTCAAATAAATAAGTAAAATCTTTTTAAAAGGCATGTATCCATTCATCAACATGTACTGATTGAATGGCTCCCAGATGACCAAGACATAAAGACCATATAATGGCTTCCCTCCCAGAGTTCAGCAGGAAAGAATGGCGGGTTGCTGTATCCTTCAGTACAGGCTTAAGTGCTCCTACTTGCTACGGAGCATTAAAGAACCAGCAGTAGACTTGCCCGAGGAAGTGAAGTGAGAACAGTCGCCATTGCGTGTGTGGAAACGGAGAGGCCTAGAAGGGCCTGTAGTGCCAGAGCTTCCGGAAGCAGCGGGAAGCAGTGGCTGCGGATGGAGAGAGGAGTGAGAATTCAAGACTAGGACCGTCCGGATCAGGGAAAGTGTTCACTCTCTAGTAGGTGCCACACACGGAAGGATTTTAAAGAGAAACACTACATTTGTTCCTGTGTTAGAGGGATGCGGATTATGTATACCACATGTGGGTCATGAGGGAGGATGCCTTTGGCCGGTCTCCACCAGTCCCGGCTTCTGGGACGAAAAGGGAAATATGCCTAGGCCATCATGGCAGGGGCCCTGTGGGGTCTGGGACAGCAGCCTTGAACGTTACATCTGTGTGTGGTCACAGTGGACAATATGCAATCATGGGGACACAGCTCCATTCTCAAAGATCTCCAAGGTCCCCCTGTTTCTTTTCATTGCTCTGACACTTAAGATGGCACCAAGACGCTACCCGAGCTTTCTAAAACAGAGAACAGTAGAAAGCTTTCACAGTGAGCCTAGGCCAACAGGCTACACACCTTAGATCCATTAACATATCAATTAAGATGTACAATAAATGCTCAGGGAACATTTTCACATGACAATATGAAGTCAGGACAGCTCTTCTCAAAGTATGCTCCTTGCATGGGAATCCCCTGGAATCTGGTGCACCCGTAGGTTGGGACAGAGCCCAAGATTCTGTATTTCCAACAAGTTCCCAGTTGATGCTAAGGCTGCTAATCCAGGGACCACACATACAGGAGTAAGAAAAAAACACACAAACAAAACCAAAACAAAACCAACACCAACCAAGAGCGCCTGGGTGGCTCAGTGGGCTAAGCCTCTGCCTTCGGCTCAGGTCATGACCTCAGGGTCCTGGGATCGAGGCCCGCATCGGGCTCTCTGCTTAGCAGGGAGCCTGCTTCCTCCTCTCTCTCTGCCTGCCTCTCTGCCTACTTTGATCTCTCTCTCTGTCAAATAAATAAATAAAATCTTTAAAAACAAAATAAAACAAAACAACCCGCCCCCCGCAAAAAA
>PITA01013479.1:0-57364 GCA_004023965.1 Spilogale gracilis | reverse complement strand
ACATGTTTTAGGATTCACTTTACAGTATGCTAAAAACAGCATGATGACCTCTTTCCCTCTTCTTCCCTCACATTTGTAGGATGCTTAGGCAGACGGGAAATGCAAAGAAGCATACATCTCAAATAAACTGTGACTGCAGTTTCTGTTTTCTACCTGAAAAATATTCATTGTATTTGATGCTGTCATCTGGATTACCTAAAATAATATATTTTGTGATGTTAACAGAAGTTACTTCTTCAATTTGCTTTACAAAGAGATTTGTTATATCAGACAGGTCTGACATGCAGTTGACACTTACTTTATGTTCATTTTCTTCCTCCTATTAGAGAAATAAAACATTTCTGCCAACAAAAAAGCCTTCTATATCAATGGTGAAGCGAAAGAGAACATAATTTATCATTGTGTAAGCATTAACAGATTTACTTATACATAAACACAAAATTGACTACAAAGTTAGGGCAAAGTCTGGTGCAGTTGATACCAAAAAGCACAAGACACAGAACAATAACTTCTCTTATCTGTTGGAGGAACAAGGATCTGCACCTGTGTCCATTTCCTGAACATCTTATTAGAGACCCCCAAGCTATTTCTGGAAATATGTTTTAATGTGTCTGGTGGTCATTTGGTTGTTATCTTGGAGATATTTTTACACTGTATAACTAGGAACTAGGTATCTCTGGAGAGATTTATCTCTATCCTAAAACAATGCCTGTTCTTGGAAGGTTTTAAGAATCAGATTCTTCCATTGGATAGAATAAACAATATTTCCTAACAGAAAAGGAGAAAATGACATAAAATAATAATAATAACACAACCTGTATTTTGTAATGAATGTTTGGGCACTAATTCAGTTGTCCTTGTGTTTGAGGGGCTGGCGAGGTTATTGCAGTACATTTGGTATTTGGATTCAGGTGTGTGAGTCATCCGATGTCCAGGTTGGAGATTCAATCTCTTCATTGTTGACTGTCAATTAAACTCCAATAGTGTACTGCCAAGAGCCTCATTCTGTGGACACAGAAAAAGTTAAAAATGTCTGTTTTGTCTTGAAATTTTTCCTCGAATCTAAATCAATTCTTTAGATTTGTCAGTTTTAAAAATATAAGCAAGCTCTTTAGTCAGTGACACTTAAGAGGCAAGATAGGAATATTCATGTCAAAATATCTGAACAGTAAATTCAGAAAATTATTTAGGTACTTTTTTCAGTTTTTTTCAGATTTTTAACTGGACTTATGCATTATTGTAATGTCTTAGAAATGTTACGCAATAGGAAACTTCTGGTGGATTGATAAATGGTAGTTGATAGAGTTTATATCTGGATGAATTCATGTCACATATTTACTGCTTTTGTGTGTGTGTGTGTGCATGTATGTATGTGGTAAGAACACTCAAATCATACTCTCAGAAAATTTTAGTTCTACACTACAATACTATCAGCTATACTCACTATATTATACATTAGATCCTCAGACCTTATTTATCTCATAACCGAAAGTTCATACCCTCCAAACAGCCTCTCTCTGCCTCACCACAGCCCCTGAAAGCCATCCTTCTACTTTTCGTTTCTATGAGTTTAAAACTCTGCATATACAACACCGAGCAGTGTTTGTCTTTCTCTGTCTAGCTGATTTCACTTAGCATAATGCTCCCTCAGGTTCATCCATGTTGTAAATAGCAGAATTTTCTTCTTTTTTTAGGCTGAATAATATTCCATAGTATATATTTCTACCACTTTTTAAATCCAGTCATCTGTTGATAGATACTTAGGTTGTTTCCTTATCTTAGCTACTGTGAATAATGTTGTAAGGAATAAGGGAGTGGAGATATATTTTCAAGAAACTGATATAATTACCCTTGAATATATTGCTGCAAGTATGATTGCTGGATCATAGGGTAATTCTATTTTTAATTTACTGAGGACTCTCCATACTGTTTTCCGAGTGCTGTGCCAATTTGCATTCCCACCAACAGTGCACAAGGTTTCCCTTTCCTCCACATCCCCACCAGCATTTGTGTCTCTTACCTTTTTTATAGTAGTCATCCTAACAAGTGTAAGGTGATCTCTCTGTTGTGATTTTGATTTTCATGTTCCTGATAATTGGTGATGTTGAACAATTTTTTTTATGTATCCTTTGGTCTTCTGTAGGTCTTCTTTGGAAAAATGTCTCTTTAAGTATTCTTCCCATTCTTTAATCAAATTATTATTATTATTGTTATTGCTATTAAGTTTTATGAGTTACTGTTATATTTTGGATATTAACTACTTATCAAAAAAGTGGTTTATAAATATTTTCTCCCATTCCATAGACTGATTTTTTTCACTTTGTTGATGGCTTCTTTCACTGTACAGAAGCATTTCATGTAGTTTCACTTGTTTATTTTTTATTTTTTTAAAGATTTTATTTATTTGGCAGAGAGAAACACAGCCAGAGAGGGAACACAAGCAGGGGGAGTAAGAGAGGGAGAAGCAGGCTTCCCGACAAGCAGGGAGCCCGATGTGGGACTCGATCCTGGGTCTCCGGGATCATGACCCAAGCCAAAGGTTTTTTAAGTATTTAAAAGACATTTATTTGATTCAAATAAATATTTATTTGAGAGGGAGAGATAACAAGAGGAACATGAGCAGTGGGGAAGTGTCGATACATTTATCGATAGAGCCTGTAATATCTTTATCCCCCTAAGGTTTGTGAATAAAAAGAGACAAATGGAAATTTATTTAAATCAAATAAATAAGTATTTATTTGAGTGGGAGAGATAACAAGAGGGATATGAGCAGTGGGGAAGAGGGAGAAGCGGGATGCCTGATAAGTAGGAAGCCCAACTTGGGCTGGATCCCAGGACCCTGGGATCACAATCTGAGCCAAAGGCAGATGCTTAACTGACTGAGCCACCCAGGCATCCCTCACTTGTTTATTCTTGTTTTTGTTGTCTTTGCTTTTGGTATACACAAACACACACACATACACATACACACAATTAAAAAATCATCGCTGACACTAATATCAAAGAGCACGGCCTGTTTTCTTCTAGTAGTTTATGATTTCAGGTCTTAGATTTAAGTCTTTAATCCATTTTAAGTTTATTTTTGTGGATGATGTAAGATGTGGTTTCAGTTTTATTTATTCTTTTGTATGTGATTGTTGGGTTCCTCAACACCATTTATTGAACAGATTGTTTCTTTCTACTGTGTATTCTTGGCCCCTTGTCAAAAATTAACTATATATACATAGGTTTATTTCTGGACTCTAAATTCTGTTGTATTTATCTGAGTGTTTTTATGCCAATATCACACATTTGGGTTACTATAGTCTTATAATGTAATTTGAAGTCAGGATGTGTGACACCCTTTTTTTTCTTTTTTCTCAAGATTACTTGCACTATTTGAGGTCTTATGTGATTTCATATGAATTTTGTTATTTTTTCTATTTTTATGAAAAATGCCATTGGAATTTTAACAGAAATTGCATTGAATTTGTAGATAACTTTGGGTATTATGAACATTTTAACAATTTTAACTCTCCCAGTCCATGAACATTAGATAGCTTTCCATTTATTTGTGTCTTTAGTCTCTTTCATCAATGTCTTATATGGTTTCTAGTGGACAGATTTCTCGTCTACTTGTTTAAATTCACTCTTAATATTGCAGTGTTTTGATACTATTGTAAATGGTATTGTTTTCTTTATTTTTCCTTCAGAGGATTCACTGTTAATGTATAGAAACACAACTGATTTTTGTATATTGATTTAGCATTCTGCAACTTTATTTAGTTTATCAGTTCTAACAATTGTTTGGTGGACTCTCTTCTATATGAAATATCATGTCATCCAGAAACAATCTTATTTCTTCTTTCTAATTTGAATGGACCTAAAGCATATATTTTTTTAAGATTTTATTTATTTGACAGAGAGAAGCACAGTCAGAGAGGGTACACAAGCAGGGGGACTGAGAGAAGGAGAAGCAGGCTTCCTTCCGAGCAGGGAGCCCGATGTGGGACTCAATCCCGGATCTCCAGGATCATGACCCAAGCCGAAGGCAGTCGCCTAACCAACTGAGCCACCCAGGTGCCCCCCTAAAGCTTATTTAATTAAATGACTGTAAAACACCTAATAAGTCACTACCATTCAAAAAAAATTAGTTTTTCATTCCTATTTGGTTAAACTTTCTGTTTAATAAAATTTTTATTGAAGTAGCACACACACACACACACACACACACACACAGATAAACACACAAATTACAAGCATACTATGAAATGACTTTAATAAACCTGTGTTACTGGTACCCAGAAGTCATCCTTATAGCTTCTCCCAATCAATGAGCCCTAAGAAGAACAACTTTCCTGACTTCTACTGGAATAGTTTAATTTTCTCTGTTTGAACTACATTTAGTAGAAACAATAGCATATACACTTAGTGCTTGCCTTCTTTTGTTGTTGGTCTGTCACTGCAGTTTTACTCATTCTTACTGCTGTACAGCCTTTCATTACATGCATATATCCCACAATCTGTTGATACATACTATAGTTGCTTGATATTTGAATTTTTTCTGTTTTGGAATTATTATGAGTGGTGCTGTTGTGAGCATTCTTGTACATGTTTTTTGGTAAACTTATGTACCAACTTCTGGTGGATATACACAGTGCAATTGCTAGGTCTTAGAGTATTCTTATTTACGCAGTTACTATACATGGATATCAAACTGGGTTGAAGCAGTTGGTGTCAATGGAGTTTCTCAGAAACAGTCCTTTTGAGAATGAGAATAGTGTTACAGCACTGCTAGAATAAGTACTTCTCGAAGAATATGATGTCCACCCAGGCTGTGACAAAGAGTTTTTACTGTAACAGAGACTCAGCAGAACTAGAGCTTTGAAGACTCTTGTGTGTCTAAGAATCAAAACAGAAAGCCAGGTTTTCCAGCACAATGTACGAAATTCATTCTTTCCTCAAGTGCTTGTGGGACTATCTCTATAAATATATCTACAGACCTACTAGAATTTCTGTCTTATTCAATTGTTTTTTTCTGTAGCAGGGCCACACCTTTAATTTTTGTCTTTGTAATATGTATGTATATTTGGTAATGTCAGTCTTCTTTTTCCAAATGGTTTTAGTTATATTTTTTATAAACATTTTAAAATTAATTTTAATTTAAAACTCATTACATGGAAAATTGCCATATTAACAGTGTTGTCTTGTTCCATGCATGATGCTTATGTTTCTTTATTGATTCAGGGTTTTTTTTTTCATGTCTTTACTTTAATAGAGTGTTAATTATTTCCCCATAAAAGTGTTCTGGGTTATTTTTCAAATTAATTCAGAGATACTTTATGAGCTGATTGTTATTGTAATCAGTACTTAATTTTCTCTTGAATTTTTCTTTAAATTAATGAGTACATATTTCAAGTATCCAGCATAGTAAAAAAATGACATCAGTGTCACCCATATATTCAGCAAGAGAAAACATTTAGTTGCCTCAGATGGCAAAAACTGGATCTTTAAGGGCTTATTATAGATGAGACTGAGACACTCTTTTACATGTGTTAACTCAGTAACTCTCATAACAAAATAATAAGAAAAGTAAAATTATCACCACTATATAGTTGAGGGAACTAAGAGAAGTCACATAACTTGTGGAAGTTATACAGTTGGTGATTCTGAGAATTTGAATTCCAGCCAATGTGTGCTCTTACCCACAATGCCATGCATTGCTAAGTAACTGAATTGTTACAGATGGAGCTCCAGCTTATTCTTCATAAAACCCTACCACATCTGGCAGTACGTAGTCTCTATCCTGTGGGATAGAGAGGGAGGAAGTACAAGGTCCCTGAGAAATGAAGTGAATATATTTATTTGTCTTTGAATCCCCAGTGACAAGTATAGTGCCTAGGACAGAATATAGTCTCAGTAAATGTGTTTTGAATAATCTATCTTTGTCATGGAAAATGAATACAAGAAAAGAAAAAAATTTGGGACATGGCCCTAAAATTTTCCACTTACTGATCCTGTTATAAACTCCAGTGACATATTTCTTTCAATATTAAGATTCCATGTTTATGTTATCATATAACTATTTCATGATCTATCAGACAGAGTTAAACATTTTTAATGTTTTAATTTTTAATGTTTAACTCACCAGGATTTGGACATGACCCATTCCTGGACTTTTATAAATTTCAGGAAGAGGAATGGGTGAGTTTCTACAGTGTAATCAATAGTTGTAATCAATCCAAGATCTCCATAGTAGTGGTAAAAATTACGTATGTGCCTATATTCTATAATTCTCTCACCAGGAATCTCTATACCTACATTACTGTTCTCCAGGAAAATAGAACCAATAGGATATATATGTACATGTGTGTATATATATATGTATATATATATACATATATATATAAAGATTTTATTATGAATAGGAATGTATATTTTTTCAATATATAATATAGACCAATGTATTTTAGTTATATTTTTATATCTAGGAAATATAGAAATATGTAGAAAATAATATATAGAGGATGCCTGGGTGGCTCAGCCCGGTAATTGTCTGCCTTTGGCTCAGGTCATGATCCCAGGGTCCTGGGAGCAAGGGCTGCTTCAGGCTGCCTGCTCAATGGGGAGTGGGCTTCTCCCTCTACCTGCCCTCCTCTCTCATGATCTCTCTCATGCTCTCACACTCTCTCAGATAAGTAAATAAAATCTTTAAAACAATAAAGAAAATAATATATAGAAATAGATAGATAAAGGAGTATACACACACACACACACACACACACATATATATATATACTATATTTTTGTGGTGATCGAAAAGTCCTAATGTCCCAAAACATGCAAGGTGAGTTGGCAAGATGGAGACCCAGGAGAGCTGACACTATGGTTCTAGTTCTTCCACTGGCAGGTTTGAGACCCAAGAAATGTCAATGTTTCAGTTGGAGTTCAAAGGCAGGAAAAAGCTGCAGTTGAAAAGGTATCAGCAGGAGCAATTCTCTCATATTCAGAGGAGGTTCAATCTTTTTGTTTTTTTAAGATTTTCAGCCCACCCACAGTGGGGAAGACAATTTGCTTTTTCATTCTACTGATTCAAATGTTCATCTCATCCAATAATAACCTCACACAAATACCCAGGATAATAATTTGACCAAATAATGGGGCACTCCATGACCTAGTCAAGTCAACACATAGTACTAACCATTATAACATCTCAAATTAAATATGTGGGGAAACAGCATGATTCTTCAATGTATCTATCCGTTCATCCATCCAACATTTGTTTTCTTTGCAACTCTTCCGCCAAGGGTGTTTCTATCGATTGATATCCAGATGGTTACTCAGTCAACACGTACTCTAATATACTGGAGCCAGTTGTTCAGAATCTGTTCTGACTGGTCAGTTTTCTTGGTGAATGGTAGTTAAATATTTTTCATATTACTCTTGAATAAAACTCAGATATATTCTGGTAGCATGATTGTATTGTTGTGGGATGCTGAACTGTATTTTTGCCAAACTAAATCCGTTACTGACTCTTTTTTCATGAAGCCTTTGAACTCTGGATATCTTCCAAGAAGCTTTTTCTACTTTTTCATTTTAGTAAAACTGACTACTTAGGAGGTCAGAAGGGAGAAAACTGCTGATTTATAGGTCTCTTAAAAGCAAGCGTGACAAAATAAGGATAGGGTGGAAAACATAGTAAAAATTGATATGTTTGAAATCTAGTATACTTGTTATTTCTTCTGAATTGTGACTTAGATAATTTTTATAGGGTCTGTGTAAGATTTTTAGAGCTCATCTCTAATATTAAATATTATATTTGTAATGTCTTTTGCTGTGTCATGACCAGCAAAAAGTAAATATCTTTTGACATCTTTTCATAAATACTAGTTATTATTTTAAAATTATAGATTCCTCTGTGAAATTTTTAGATTTTAAGGAATAAGCTGATAGTCTATGAAATTTCAAATAAATATATGTTATACTGAAAATAAACTGAAGTTTGGAGTATTGGTACCACTGTATCTCAAAATTTCTGGAAAACTATGGCAATCAAGACAGTGTGGTGTTAGAATAAGATTAAACACCAGGGTCAGTGGACAGAACTAGGGGAAAAAATGAAATATTACTCTACAATAAAAAGGGAAAAAAACTTCTGATATAGGCAAGAAAACAATGAATCTCAAAATATTAAACTAAAAATTGCAGATCTGAAAAAGCATACATTATGTGGTTCCATTTATATAAAATTTTGGACAAAAGTGAATCTAATCAATGGAGACAGAAAGTAGATTACTGATTGGTGATTTGACACAAAGGAACAGAAGGAAACTTTTGGGGGTGATGGAAATATTCTGTACTTTGTTAGTGGTACTGGATACATGGACACATATATTTTTCAAAACTGTTGAAATATACCCTTAAAAACTAATAAATTTTATTTGATTGAAACTACACCTCAATAAAGTTTATTTAAAACATAAAACAATGGGGAACCTGGGTGGCTCAGTCAGTTAAGTGCCTGCCTTCAGCTCAGGTGATGATCCCAGGATCCTGGAATCAAGCCCCATATCGGGCTCCCTGCTCAGCAGAGAGTCTGCTTCTTCCTTTCCTTTGTTGCTCTCCCTGCTTGTGCTCACTCTCTCTCTCTCTCTCTCTGTCAAATAAATAAATAAAATATAAAGCAAAATGAAAGTTTGTAAGCCTTATTGTAACAACTGAATAGGATGTTAAATTACATAGGCTCTTCCACAATCTCCACATCTTCCTAGTGATAGGAAAGTTAAATACATCTTCAATTTTAATGAAGAAAGAGAGATCATGTATTTTTTTTTTCTACTGATATGACTTCCCTCAAAGCAATAACTTTATTAGGAAAAGTAACAGGATGAATTTATTTGGGCAATAATGCTATTATATATAGGTATATATATATACCTATATATGTATGTATATTTGACATATATATACCTATATATAATAGCATTATTGCCCAAATAAATTCATATATATATATATATATATATATATATACATTGTATGTAAGTATATATATAAACATTATAATGAACTACTTTGACATTTCTCCTCCGCTGGTTTTCTTTAGACTGCAAGTAAGATGCAAGAGTGTCTATTTGTTTTATTCACATGAATGTCTATTGACCAATAACTGAGTAAAAATAATTTTATGTGAGTTCATTCAGAGCCAAACAAAACTGCTTTATTTGCTCTGAATCCTAAGGTATATAAACCCCCTAAATGTTCACGTGTTCAATGAATGCTTGTAATTCCATCCAATACAAGCATATTCTGATGACAGTTGATTTGATCTAAATTAAAGGGTTTTCCCCATTATGTTTTATTACTTACTTATATATTTTCTAATAAGAATGATAAATAAATTTACTGCAGTACTTATGAACTTAAAGATAAGCTTTACTGAGTAGTTAAATGTCAAATATCTAATTTTGAAATGAATGTAAAATATTAATTGGTTAATTTATTCCAACTCATATATACCTACCCATGCCTGAAGTGGTACATATGTAATTCAAGCTGGAAATAATTAAGACAGAACAAAATTTAAATGTTTTACAAAATGATATGTATGAAATATTAGAGAAATATGTTGATAATTTTTTGGGGGGGTATGTGTGTGTATGTGTGTGTGTGTTTGTGACACACACAGAAAGTGTGACACACAGTAACTTCATCTCAAGGAATGAAGAGTCCTGAGTATTCACAGAATTTTATGGGGTAGGATACCCATTAGTACAATGACATTTATGACATTTATACAGTGACATAATGATGAGGGAAAGGGAATCCACAAATCAAGAGTGTTGAAAGCAATCATTTAAAATATCTACCAGAGTTCTAAAGCTGCAATTACCCAGTGTACTAAATGTGTATTAGTGATTTAAAGACAAAGGATAATTGTTATTTATATGTTTTTTTTTTTAAAGATTTTTTATTTATTTGACAGAGAGAAACACAGCCAGAGAGGGAACACAAGCAGAGGGAGTGAGAGAGGGAGAAGCAGGCTTCCCACCCAGCAGGAAGCCCGATGTGGGACTCGATCCCGGGTCCCCGGGATCATGACCTGAGCTGAAGGCAGTCGCTTAACCAACTGAGCCACCCAGGCGCCCCTATATGTTTTAAGAATATATACCAATAAAGGCTCATTTATTCATATACACAAGGCAAATACAATTTCTATTTTTTATTAATATGTAATATACTGTATATATTAGCCTTGCAGATAGTTTTACAGAATTATTCAGCGGATATGCCATTCGAACAACAGAATTACACTTTTATTCACACATATTGAAATGTGCCAGTGCTCTCTTCCTCATCAAATATTCTTCCTTTGATCTCTTCATCACTTGAATAAAAGCACCAGACTTTGACCTATTGGCTATATATATATGGAGTTTGCCACTTGGCACAAATTCCCACATTAATTTAAATGAAAATGAACAAAAATGAAGAGCAGAGCCTGGCAAATGACTGTTAGGCATTTTGAAGAATTCTGCCCTAGTCTTTTTGCCTGAAGTCTCGGAGGACTATCTTGATTTATAGTTTCAGGTCATGGGAATATAAGCTAGTATTTATCTTTGTGGCAGTTTTAAAATATACCTGTACTTTGAATGATAGAAACTTGGTATGTGTGTGTGGAGTGATTTTGTAGCCTGCCATTTTTTATCTTGGTAAATTCTAGGTATAAAATGCTTAACTCTTTGGTTTGGTCTATGTATAATTGTCACTATTTGTCAATGGCACACAATTGAGCCTCTGCAAATGCATGGTCAGTCATCTGATTGTGAGGTGGGATTTAAATAATCTTTTTTGACACCTGAGGGGTTCTCGGTTTACCAGATTCATTCTGGAGCCACTCTGAGAATTCGGTCATCCATTCAGCAAATGTTCATTGATCAGCAGTATGGTAGGCTGTGGGCAAGAGTCTAGGGATATAAAAGTGGAGAGAACTAGGTTACTGCTCTGAAAGAATTTAATCTAACTGTGGGTGTGTGTAGTCCAGTAGAGGAAGATATAATCCTTTCCAGACTCTAACCTTGTGACCAGATTCATTCTGGAGCCACTCTGAGAATTCGGTCATCCGAAGATGAAGAGAGCTTTATAGAGAAACTTTTCATGGCCATTCCTAAAGAAGTATGGACAAAGACTGCTGTTTCAAGACTACTGGATACATTTAATACTGTTTGTTCTTCAGTTGGCAGAAAAAAAATGATTTGGGGAGACATAAATGTTAGAAGCAATGTGACTTACCGTGGTTTGGTAAACCCTCTGCAGTCTATCGGAATAAACATAGTTTCCTGTTAATTGCTGTGTGACTGAATACAAGTTAGAAATTACTAAAATTGTCTGTGCTTCAGTCCACCCATTTTTAAAATAAGGATGGATAATGAAAGAACCTTCCTCATGGATTGCTGTGAGGGATTACATGAGTATATATATATATTCATGCTGAAAACTATTTGGCATAGAATAAGTGTTCAGTAAATGTTAACATCAGTATATATTTCCAGAAATTCAAGGGCAAAGAAACATATGCGTAGACTGTCTTGTCACTGATAATACCATATGAAAATAAATTAGCTGATCATCTGCATTCTCTGCATGTTTACAAAGAGTTTCAAATGCTTCATCAAACAGTAGACTGGTTGTCTTTATCATAATGTCTGCAAAGTAGGGTTATCTATCACAGTCTGACCTACTGAGTGATGGACATCTCTGTTTAGATACTCTGTAAGATGCTTTATCTTAACTCAACATGGACAAACCTGAACCCATTTCTTCCCTCTACCCTTGCCAATTCTGTATTTTGTACCCATGTGGAGTAGAGTAATATACCTTCTTACACAAGTTAGAAATCAGTAAGTCACCTTGATTCTTCACATTTCCTTCATGATCTAGTTAAAAAAAAAATTATCAAGTTTTACAACTTTAAACCATGACTTTAATCCCGTCCTCCCCAGCTGTGCTTCTGTTGCATAGGTGCAGCTTTCCCGGGCTCTGGGCCTCTTTCATTCACACGTACTCTCTAGGCTCCTGCCAGAATATTCTCCAGAAACAGTTTGTCAGTGATGCTTCCCTTTAAGTCTGTCAGTTCCCTACACCCACACTCACATCCTATTCCATGATTTTCAAACATCTTCAGGACAAGTATCTGAAGTCCTAAAACTATCATACAGACATTTCCATAACCTCACCCTTTTGACTTTTCCAGACTTAACACTCATTATTTCTTGCCTCATGCGTTTTCATAAATCAATATTAACTGATCATAATCTTCATATAAAGCCGTGCTGGTCTCACTTTTGTATCTTTGCTACTGTTGTGTTGCTGTTTGTGAAGCACTTTCCCAGTGACCAAAAGCTTTCTGACTTGGTCTAGTCTCAGGTATCAGTACGAAGCTTTCTTTAACCTAAATGCCTGACTAGGTGTCCCTTCTCTATTTTCTCATAAAAACCCTGTTCATATATGTATTATTTCCCTGACTATAATATTAAATTTGCCATGCTGTCTGAGGACACAGTCCATAACTATCTTCTCTTTGTATTCATTAGATCAATGGCCCACAACCAGCATCCATTTGGAAATATGTAGAGCATTTTAGGTTGTCATAATGACTAAGAGGCACTACAGGTTGTAAATGGCCAGGTACAGAGATTCTGCACTCTGCATTGGGTGGAAAAATCCTACAAGAGGAAGAGAGCTGTCTTGCCAAAATGCCAAAAATATCTCCTGTAGGAAATTCTGCATTCGACTATGTACATCATGGAAGCATTTTATCTTAAGACTCAAAAACACCTGGGTCTCACCACAGATCTGCTAAACCAGATCTTAGGCATGTATGTATTTAAACAGTCCCAAGTAACTCTGATATACCTTCCTTTTTTTTTTCTTTTTAGCAAACAGCTTTATTGAGCTATAATTATACATGTTGTATACATACATACACCTGCTGTGTAAGAGTCACTAATATAGCCCCGTATTTTTTTTTTTCTTTTACCTCAGCCAACAGGAAGCTTAGATCTAATGTCCAGGAAGACTAATATTTCTATCTTTCTCTTGGAAGATGTATTTATTCCTCATGTCCATTAGAATTTCTTCTGTAAGTTTCCAGAATATATATTTTAACTGTGCTTACAGTATAAATGCTAAATAATAAAAATAATTGCAATGAATTTTATTAGGATGTACATGTGAGGTCATACATTGGGCTCTTCTCAGAGTTTTACTAAGAGAAATGGAGTGATTTCATTCTGCACAATTCAAGGAGGAAGCTGCTACCTTGTATAACTGATAGCTTGGCTAATATCCTTGGGAGAAGCAGGAGCAGATGACTTAGAATGGCCATGTGGGCTCTTGAATAACCCCCCAGCCAGGCTTACATAAAAGGCTGCTGAAGGACTCTAGGGCAAGAGTTGGTAAACTTTGACCATGAGCCAAATCCATCTCACATCCTGTGTTTGCAAATAAAGTTTTACTGAAGTGCAGTTACCGGCCCATGGGTCTTCTCTATGGCTTTTTGTGCTACCACAGCAGAGCTAAGTAGTTACAACGACCATATGACATGCAAGGCCTGAAATATTTACTATTTGGCCCTTACAGAAAACATTTGCTGACTTCTGTTCTAAAGCAATGCTTCCAGCAAAAAGCCGACAGAAAATTAAGTGTTCAACGTAGTACTCCCTTTTATTTAACCATGTTAGTGTATCAAAACAAATGATCATCTGCAATCACCAGAATAAAATTCCAAAATAAAATATAGTCTTGTTTCCAGGAATGTATTTTAAGCTGCAGTATTCATCATGGACTGCTAAAAACTTCCTCATGTTGTTTATGAACCACTTTATAGAGCAACATTTATGAATGAGCAATTGGATCCTAAGCAAAAGTGATTTATCTGGCAAAATTGCTTTATCTATTTGTCTAATTTGGAGAGTATGCATTTGTCACATTTTCCCCAATGTTTAGTCATTTTTGTTGCACTTTAGATATAATTTTATTGTGGTATTACTCACTAACCATGGGTAATTCACATTAAATTTGCCTGATACTTGATGTTACTATATCTACTTGTGTATTTGATTTTGTTGTATTTCTGTCATTGGCACATACTTATAACAGTGCAGGTTGGGTAACTTAAGTTGCAGCAAACTAAGGTATGTGTTTCCATTTTACCTAAAAATATTATATTGATTTCTTTTATGTAAAAATCTAGCATTGTCACATATGATGGATTCTAAAAATGTTAATGCCTATAAACACATTGTCTCCCTTTGAAAAAGTGGCTGGAAATAACTGCATATCATTTTTGCTAATTCTTGTGTCCCAGACCCTACAACAATCAATGCCTGGTTTATAGCACCCCTCCAATCGATATGTGCTGAATGATAGCTGAATAATGAATAATGTATTTCCATTTCATAACTTCTACAAATAAGATATGAAGGGGAAAATCAGCAAAATACTCATATTCAACCACTGAATTTTCCACATTCTTTTGTTGGTTGGCCTTTACACAATTTTTTTTTTTTTTAACACAGGTTATGGTTGTGGGGGGGAAGATGGACCACACTGGCATGAAGATTATTTTGAGTTAAAAAGCAATCAAAACCCAGCAGATTTAGGAAAAATTTTTACCTCCCCCACAACTGCCTGAAAAGAATTTAGCTAGAGGACCTGCTGTGGGAGGAGAGCTATAACCACAGATGACATATTATACTATGAATTAGGTATGGTAGACAGGAAGGAACTAGCAAGGCCTGTCTGATCAAATTCCTGTATGTCCTATTATTTCTGAAAGTCCAGCAAACATTTGTTTACCAATCATTTACTCTTTTATGTCGTCTTGTGAGTTTTTGAAGTCGCAGATTCCCAACCAATTCACCTTAGTTCAGAAAGACATACATACCTCATTTTGCCTGTCTTTGGAATTTTTATCTGTGTGGAATCCTGGTATATACAAAATTAAGTTTGATTTTCTTCTTTTAATCTGTCTCATGTCAATTTGATTCTTAGTTCAGCTGGAAGGACTGTGAAGGGGGCAGGAAATTCTTCCTCTCATACATGGTAAAAGCACCTCCTTTGGGTGACTTTAAGGAACAATGGGCTAGATGGACTTAGAAGCTTGTTTTGTTGTACTGTTAGTATTAATTATTAGACATGATATTCCTAAATGGATGCTTTCATTAGTTTTATTGCTTCCGAGCTCTGATTGTTGCGTCTTAGTTATGACTTTGTGGAGAATGCAGATTACTCTTCCTGAACCTGATAAAATTCAATCAACAGTCTTATAATAATACATACTTTTCTTTGATCCTTAAAGCAAGTAAGTATCTCACAAAAGGAGTAAATACAAAAGAAATTCTTAGTGTTCTGTGTGCTTCTCATTTCTTGGATTTGTGTTGTCCAATTTTAAGATTTAAAAGCTGTAGAATTTTCAAATCCCTCTGCTTGCTCCCCATCCCCCAGCCCCTCAACCCACCCCCAACAACTACATTCCTCTGGACATCCTGGTTCTCAGCCTAGCTTTCCTGATACTGCTGCAAAGGCCTGGACTTCAATAAGATTGAATCTTTTCTCTGTTAGGTGTTATGCATTTCTACTTCCATACTGGGCTTATTTAAATCAGGATAAAGCTGAATCATTTGAATTTAACTGGGAAACAGTTCTGGGACTTAAAAGATCAACTTTCATTTATATGGAAAGCATGGAATACCTTATATCTTAATGAGGTGCAAATCACTGTTTATTCTTATCCTTTGGTTAAGTCTTTGTTTTTCCCTTAAATTACCTTTGAGGCTATATTTTGGAACATTTTTAAGTGGAAGTAAAATTGTGTTATTATATATTTATTTATTGGGGTTAAGTTTTAAGTCAGTTCTCTCAAAGTTATGATTGCAAAGTCTGTGGAACAGCTTAGATACCACTATAAAAATGCATGCAACTGTCTCTCTTTTTTGCATTCTTAACTCACTGTTCATTCCAATTTCTTTATTACATATTTCTGATTCACTGAATATGAAAACTTGTATTGAAACACATTAAATTAGCTGTGATTTAGTCTATTGATATAATGAGGATGGATGAAGAAGGAAAAAAAAGGAAAAAATAATTACTGAAATACAGAATTTTGGCAGAATTGATAACTACTGATGTATATACCAGAAAGAGTGTGAATGATGAAGTTCTACTGGACCAAAATAATCCTCCCTTTTTGTTAAGTGAAGAATGGCATCTAGCTGTAAATTATAACACGAGTGGATATTTACTGTGGATTACTCAATAATGTTGATGCTTTTATAGTCTGAGGATCTTGAAACTCTACTTTGAATCTGAAATTAGACAAAATACAAGAAAGATGTGCAGATACGGTAAATCCAGTTGCCCTTCCAGTGGGGGACACTGTAAATTGATTAAATCTACTCTTGTGACTCACCAGCTGTTAGCCAGGGGCATGAGGGATAGTTCAATTTACTTTAAGAAGATAAAGTATAGAATGAATTTGATCACAAGGATGCAGTAAGCAGTGATCAATCTTAAGAGAAACAAGAAATATTTTAATTTTTTTTTATTTTTTAATGTAGGTAATTAATTAAACACTTTGAGCTATTCAATTTATAATTCTCCTTTAAGGTTTTTTATCACCTTGCTAAGCCTAAGTTATTAACTACTACAATATCCAAGGAAGTATAGTTTGAGCCACATAATATCATTGGAATTAAACAATACTTAAAGGAGAAAGAAGTAAATTAAAGTTTTAAGTGAATAATTGGCAAAGAATGAATCAAAGGCAAACATTTGTTTTATTGACCTATGTTTTTTTGTGTATTAAATTTTAGGCCATTTTTATTTGTCCACCTTAATTAATGATAGCCTAGCTGGGGCTCAAGAGATTTTAGAATAGTAATTTTGATTCAGTAGCTACTCTTCAGAGTAGTAAACATTTTCAGTAAGCTTTTTTTTTTTTTTTTTTAAGATTTTATTTATTTGACAGAGAGAAACATAGCCAGAGAGGGAACACAAGCAGAGGGAGTGAGAGAGGGAGAAGCAGGCTTCCCGCCGAGCAGGGAGCCCCATGTGGGACTCGATCCCAGGTCTCGGAGATCATGACCTGAGCCGAAGGCAGTCGCTTAACCAACTGAGCCACTCAGGCGCCCCTCAGTAAGCTTTTCTTACTATTTGAAGTATATAATATTTAATATATATTTCCTTTAAGGAAATGCAAATAGTATGTAAATTTATATAGGCTAACTTAATGGAACATACACTGAAGAAAGATAAAGATACATTTTTTAATGTATTTCTTATTGTTGAATTACTAAAACTGCCTGTACTTTAACATGAAAATTTCTAATATATGATGTTAGAAAATGGCATGTAGCACACATTTTGTAAATACTAAGACAGTATGTTTGGTACTTAAATTTTACCCACAAATGTTAACGAATGAATGAATTTATCAACCAACCAATCACTCAGTCTCTGCACACACATATACATGTGTGTACATATAAAAGTGTGTGTGTATATATATATACACATACATACAACACCCATCTTTCTACATTATGTAGATCCAACTGCAAAGTATAAGTCAAGATATGGGCAAATAATAAATTATAGTTCTTAGTTTTTAAGGATACAGCCTGTTCACCCATACATAGGTTGTATAACAATCATATAATTTTTAAGGCTACTTGAACTAGCTTCTTTAAGAAGCTTTTGATATTTGCATTGTATGAATAAGGAAAGTACCTTCAAGAAAACCATTTCCCATGTAACAGATCCTAACCAGGCTTTTCTGCTTTCTAACCCCTGAAATGTATACCAAGACCTGACCTAAGTCTCCTTATCAGATAATCTCACATTATATGTTATTACTTTCCTTTTAAGATTTTATAGAGAAATAGGATTATAATACTTTTTCTTAACCTGCCCCACACAATATTTCTAACAGAATGATTTAGCCTCCGTTCCCATTTTTAAGTTTCCTTTAGAGTTCATACTACTGAAAAAAAATAGGTAATAACAATGATTCTAATAGATATTTTTCACTAATAAGACATGAAAAACATTTCTGTGAAAAATGTCACAGTTCTGAAATGGTGTGTTTTCTCAAGAATTTGATTTTGTGATTTATCTATCGCATTGATTCACTGGACTCCCTTCTACATGTTAGTTACGAAGCCAGTAGGACAGCAATGGAAAGCAGCTGGGGTTTAGTATGGGACTTTTCATTCTGTTCCTGAAATACTTGTAACACTGTGTTAGTTACCCAAAGGAAGTCTTGGTGGCTAGCTTCCCAGAATAGGAATTACTTGTGTACATTAAAATGAAAGAAAGATCAGAGATAGAACTGCACAGCCAAATTCATACGACAGTTTTCTTATTTTATTTTACCTTTAATGCTTTTAAGAATGAATACTGACTATGAGTTCAATAAAGAAAAAATATCACTATTTGTCCAGGCTGCGGGAGAAGGGGAAGTGAGAGATGGGCTGCTCCCTGTGCCTTATCATCGCCTGTCTGCTTCCTTTCACATCAGTGTCAGTCACAAAATCAGGAGTCATGAGCTTTTTGATTTGCAGAAATGAACTTGTTAGTGAGTAATCTCCTTTTCTTCAGCCGTGTAGATATAGAAGAAACCAACCTTCCTTTATTTTCCATTATCTCTTATCCAGAGAGGTTACAAACATGTGCAAGTATGCCCTAATGTTTATGACTTAAATACTTAAAAATCACAGCCCTCTATTAAAGTCTGGTATGACTCCCCTCTTTGCAGATTTGACTTTTGTAATTGAGACAAAATGGCATATGCCTGTACTAATTTCTATATTAATTTGGCATTGTTTCTGCCCATTGTTGGCTTTATTAAAGGCCCTTCCCCTTGGCAACCTCCTCTTTAGTTTCCAAGGGAAGCCGGTGTTTATTGCTACTCACAGGGTGTGCTGAGCAGCTGCAGGACCAGATGCTCCACGGGCTGGATACTTTGTCTGATTTGAGTCTAGGGACATGGTCAGGCTGCTTACGAAGTATTTAATTTATCCAGATGCCACAATTTTCAACTTGCTGTCAGTTGTGATGAATTTGTTCCATATCTAATATTTGCAGATATATCAATGTGCCAATGCTTCTTCAGATCCATACATTAGGGGCGCCTGGGTAGCTCAGTGGGTTGAGCCTCTGACGCTTGATTTTGGCTCAGGTCATGATCTCGGTGTTGTGAGATGGAGCCCCATAGTCTTCCACATCCTGAGTGTGGAGTCAGTTTAAGATTCTCACCCTACGTCTCCCTCTGTCCCTTCCCTCACCTCTAAAAAAACAAAACAAATAAAACAAAAAACCCCACAAAACATGCTTTCTGTTGCTTTGCATTTCATTATTTTCTGCTTCTAAATTAAATAATTTCCTCTTTCTAAATAATTGTTTTCCTTTTTCTAATTTATTACAAAGAAAACCACATTCCCATGTAAGCTATATATCTGATCTATAGAAACGATAAGTTTTTAACTGAATAGAAGTTCTGTTGTATCGCAAAAGTTTCGTTGTTATGTATTCTACTTTTCATTGTGTTCCAGATGCTTTTCACTTGTTCTGTGATCTCTAGTTATTAGGGAATAAATTAATTTTTTCATGGTTTTATTCATTTCTGATTGATTGGATTATGGTAAATTATATCACCAATATAAATATAGTTTTATAATTTTTAAAAGATTTTCTTTGTGGCAAAGTTCATATAAAATGATCATTTGCAAGTGTGTGTGAGCTCTGTGAAAAATTTTAAGTTCATAAAATTTATTATTTGATTATTTGATTCCTGTATATCTTTACACTTTTGTCTTTAGAATTTGTCCGATTCTAAAAGATGTTTATCCCCCCATATAAGTCTATTTTTAGAATTTCATCTTGCATTCTCGATATATTTTTAATTTGCCATTATGCTGTTTAGTACACTCAGGTTTGTGGAATATCCTCTATCTATTTTGCTTATTTTACTTTTTCATTCCATAGGGTGTATCTTTAGTCTTTATTGCTTTTAATTTCATATATTTTATATGAAATATTTTATATGCCTCTTCTAAATTTTTTATTTGCCAAGTGCCTATTTGCTTATCATTTCCTTCAATCTTTATTATTTTGTTTCAAAAGGTTTCTTGTAAAAAACATATTGTTAAGGTTTTGTTCCTGGTCAGGCATCTCTGATTTTAATGGGATGATTCATCTGTTTTGTTTTGTTTGTTTGTTTTAGGGTAAAAATGTATATACTTTATTTATTTTTCTTTCATCGTACATAATGTTTATTACTTATCTTTTTCCCCTATTTCCTGATTTGGTATGTTCATCCAACTTTATTATACTCATACTTTTTGTTTTATTCTCCTAAACATATGTGAGATCTAATAAAAAGTGTACTGCAGGATAAAGTATGATGATGACACTGTCTTACATATGCCTGTTTAAAAGTCTTATCATTTCATTTGTCTCATCTTATTTATTTGACCTGAATAAGGCAAATGCTACTAGAGAAGTGGATTTAGATAAAACTTCTGTCCAGTGCTAGGGTGACTTCTATGAATTCCCTGACAGATGGACATTTCTCCTACGTAAATGCTATCTCCTGAAGAAGTATTCATGCTTATTTCATTGCTTGGCTACTCCAATTGTTGCATTGTCTGTTCTTACAAAAGTCCAGAACTGGGTAGAAATACTATCTAGGACTAATTCTTGATTCATTGTTCCTTAATCCAACTTCATATTCAAAAAACACTCTTTCTGAAGATGAGGGAGCCATTCCATTTTGTTCCTTCTGGTCTTAGTTGTGTTAGGACCATTGTGATCTCAAACTGAATCCTGATATAAAACAAATGAAAGCACAAAGAGAGGGAGCATGAGATAATTTGATTGCACTTTGTCATGTTCATTTTATTTTTCCATTTTTCCTATTACCTTAAAACTAGTTTTTCAGTCTTCACTATTACAAGCTATGGAACTACAGAAAAATTACAACATCTCACTGAGCCACAGTTTTCTTAGGTTTCCTGAAGTTGAAAAAACAAAAACCAAACACAAATAAGAAAAATAGTAAGTGTAATCTTAAAAATCTCCTAGGGTGGTGTGATAAATCATGTTAGTCAGCATTTGGGAAAGTTTTTGTTGTTGTTGTTGTTGTTGTTGTTTTGTTGTTAATACTAACCCAAGTGAAAAATTTACAGTGAAGAATAATGGCCTTTTTATATCTTTAAAATTAAGAATGAAAAGTTCGAGGATGTAATTTATGGCACAGGCCTAATATGTGTACATATGGAATCTGTGAATAATAAAGATATCTGACATATTCTTAAACCCTTAAGTGTCTTGAAACATATATATGGGATATGCAATCAACTGTGAACATTAGAAAATATAATAGAATTGCAAAGATTTGGAAGCATGTATTTCTTTAACAATGTAAGCATTTTCTTCTTTGTATATGAGCAATTCAATTATTTTGTTTCTTAAATAAATTAAGTAAAGCTTATTGAATCTGATCAGCCCTTGTTTCCAGGGAATTGCAGTTCAATTTCATTTTTAATTAGAATTGAACATTTTGGATTTCTTAGCACTGGTAAGCAAGACCCAGCAATATAATGTATGTACTTAATTTGTATTAAGTTTCTGAAATTTAGTGTTGAGAGTGAACAATATGTCTGGTTAATATTTAAACATCTCACAGTGTTCTGTTGTAGAAGTTTCCATTTATAAAAGCTGCTGTTCTATAACAAATTACTTTCATTTTCAAATAAACCTGTTATCACAACACGAGCAAAACATATTCAATTAAAAGAGAAAACAAAGTAAAGTAATTATTACTCCCATTTGAAGTGCACAATAGCTTTTAAACATTCTAGAAATGCCTAGGAAAGGTAGATATTGGCTACAAATCATTTTCACATAATATTACTGCTTTAATAAAGTATAGAGATATGTTCATATCGGATAGACATTTCTATATAGGAAACCATTCTCTCACGGAAAAAGAGTTTTATTCTTATGTACCTGCATGGGAAGAAGCCATGAACCATAAAATCAGTTATGCTAATGTTCTCCTTTTTCAGTTTTTCACACCTGTGTGTGTGTGTGTGTGTGTGTGTGTGTGTGTGTGTTGTGTATTCAATGGTAGTCTAATGCTGCTCATCACACTGGGGCTAGTTGAGAACTATACATGCAAGTTACCGTTTTCTTTCATTTCTGTGCACTCAGGCATTAAACTGGATATGTTCTCTGCCCAGAGTTTTGTCTTACTAGTCCAAGAGGCTGAGAGAAGTTTGCCATCGATGCCTCAATCACCTGGGACATAGTACATTGAAGTAATACTTTGAACTGAACTCCTAGGCATCTGCTTTGAAAAATAGAGCAGGTAGACTTAACAGTTAATATAGTTTTCAAACAGTAACTCAGAGTCAGAATGGACCTTTTCTATCTTACCTACTTAAAAAAAATAACTAAAATCTAAATGAAAATGTACATATAGGTTTTGTTTCTTCCAAAGGTCATAGTGATTCTCAAGAAAATCAAAAGCCTTTCTGGGCCAAGGAATTGGAAACTCTGTGACCTCTGGATATGTTTGGGCTATGAAAAGGCCTTGTCAATTTACGCCAGACAGAACTGTACAGAAAACTAGTGATCTATTAACTGCATGGGCAAGAAGCATACATTCTGCCCATTGTTTGGCAATTATAAATCCTTCTAATTAGTGCCATTAGAAAAAAATAATATGGAAATTAATTCTATTCTCATTCAATTCTCTGTAAGGCCTATGCATCATATTTGATCTCTCCAGGGGAAAAAAAAAGTTGCCAATAATCAATATCACTATATATGTAATCCTTTCACTTGCCTGGGAGTAAGACAATCAGAACAGAAAGGTGTTCATTTCTGGGGTTTTGTCCTATGCCTGCCTGAAATCTTAGGTTTTATATAATTAAATAAATTAATTTCAGGAAGGGTTGAAAAATTATGTCTCAGTACAGTAAACCACCTTTTTTTGTTTATGAGGAAAATCAATAAGAAGGTAACCAAAATGGTATTTCCTTGATTGGTAAGGAAAATGTAATGATCATTATCATAATTTTAAAAGATATAAAATAACATTTCAAGTAAAAGAATTATAAAAATTAAAATAAACTAATGCAGTTTGGGAAAAAATGTATGTCTGGGACGATCTTAGAAATTTTTTTTCACACTTCCTCTAACATATAACAAAAAGCAAACAGAGACTGGTAATAAATAAAAGATAATGGAAGAGTAGATCTAAGTCACGTGAATATTTACTCTTGGAAATAAGCCTATGAACTTTCATCTTTTTTATATCAAGAAACATGTTTTCAGGATAACTAGTTTGAGGGATTTTTTTCTTTCTTAATAGATTTCCCATCCCAGATAAACACAGTGAAATTACACTCTTTCAATTATCAACCTGGTGTTCCTCCTTGTCTTCTTCTCATCATCAGAACAAAACCTCCTCACCCATTATATAGCATTTCAGATTTCTCAAAGTCCTTCATCTCCTTTGAATCTGCCAGTCATTTTGTGTGACTGGTGGGGCAAATGTCATCTCCTTTTATGGATGAAAAAATTGAACTGTATGGCTTTTCAGTGGCGAGCCCAGCATTCCTTGCCTAATGGCCGGTCCAGTTCAAGACCTCTTACTCTCAGTTCAGTGGTTTTTCATCTGCCATGTTGCTTGTAAGCCAAGCTAAAGCAAAGCAACTCCATAAATTGAGATGTATTTCTGACAACTTAGAACATTATATAACACTTACAAGTAGTCTAAGATTTGAAGTTTCTCCTCTGGTGAAGTTTTTAAAGTAATTCAAAATATGCTCTTTTAGGTTGCTCATTTAATTTTTCCCCATGTATTTCCTCCATATCCACCCAGCTTCTAAAAGATATATATACCTTGTATCTATATCTATATCTTATCTACCTACAAATATTTAGTGTATATAAGGTAAAAAAAACTTTATTTTTTTAATATTCATATTATAATCCATAATGCTATAAATTAAGAAAACAATATCAAATATATATCTAGGTTTTTTCCTTCTTTATATATAAAATTGGGAGCTCTAGTTTTTCTGTTAAAGAACTCATTTTGTAGGCAATAGAAATAAAAATTTTGTATATTGGTTCTTTAACACAGTAAAACATCAGAAAATTATTTATGTCAATAAACCTAAACAATAATAAATTTCTGTGATAGCTTTGGAGAGATTAATTATTTATTATCCGTGGGCTTCTCCCCATTATGGCTTTAGTTACATATGTTTTTAAGTTAGAAATATACATTAAAAATCATTTTTTTTGTTCCTTTAGAATATGATTTGTTTGGTAGAGCAACAGCATGCCTATAGGTGGAAAAGTAGTTGGTAATATCAGTAATACTAATAACATTGTATATTTCCCTCAATATTGACTATAAGTAATGGGAAATCATGTTAGAAAAATTGATGTGTTTTCAATTCATGAATCTCCTTGATAGAGGAAAAGACATCAGGCCACTGTGTTTCCTATCCCAATCTCAAATCCTTCTCCCTGAAAATAAACTAATTTAGGTCAATACTTGCTCACCCCCACTCTATCATTGTATTCTCAGTCTAGAACCTGGAATAATGGACCCATGTAACATAGATCCATCACTGGTAGGAAAGGTAAGAAATGTAGAAATAAAATACGGCATTCTCTTCAATATTTTGAAGCTACAGTTCAAAAAATGATACCATAATTATTTTTTTTAAGATTAGTCTGCTATGCAGCAAACATTACAAAGGTTGTAAAAAAACTTAATATGAATTAAAAAATTGAAAGACATTTGCAAAGTTACATATTTTTCATTATTTGGGAGTAGTATAGTTTAATGGGAAAAGTACAAGTAAATAAATTACTCTGAATATGCTATTAACAATGTGGCATGATCTAGTCATACTTATTTCATGATCACTTCATTTGTGAAATGAGAATAATTGTGCAGACAACAATGAGACATTAGTTAGCGTGAAATAAAAATGTTGTACTGGGGATACCTTACAAAAGTAGGAGATTTTACCTCCTTCCTTCCCTCCCTTGCTCCGTCCCTTCCTTCCTTTCTTCCCTCCTTCTTTCCTTCCTTGAGTTGTAATAACAAAAGCTGAGGTTTCTCTTAGAACTTCAACAGCAAGCTTGACTTTCTGCATAACTTCACGTTTTTTTCTTCACAAAAGCAGAAGGTCATTGCTTCTTATTAATCTCACTAGAATTATTTAAATAACTTTGGATACATTAAGTAAAGCTATTTGAAATCTAAGTAGAGGTGTTTGGTGAAATCAAAAAAAAGAATGCTGTGATTATGCCTTGGATATACTCAGTCTGATTACAGTGAATATTCCTCACCATAACCGTCTTTTTTTTTCTTTAACAAAGGAAGGTGAAACATAACAGAGCAAACAGGAATCTTACAAATCTCTTTAATGGTATACTAACAATACAATACATAATTAAAGGGCAAAGCAACAAACCTATTAACAGAGAAAACAATCTCAAAATGGAAGAATAACATAAAATTTAAGCCCTCAAGTCAAAATACATACTTAAAGAATGATTACATATTATGTGTCCAGTATTTTTATTTTTTATGTATGCCAGAGCCATGTAATTTACATGAATAAGAATGTGCTATGAAATGTTAGATTCTTTTTTTTCTTTAAGTTTATTTTTATTTTTCTGTTACTATGGCCATGATTCCTTAACACATTCTGTTATAATGCATATTAATCCCCTGACAGTACTTTGTAAAAATTCAGGTCTTTTTAGCAATCTAAATAAACAGGCATATAATTCACACAGTATTGATTCCAGTGTCCTCTTGGAAAGCAAATCACAGCAAGCAAATCTGATGTGTTTTGTAAATTCACCCTTTAGACAGTATATTTGTCTTTGTAAAGGATGGATGTATAACTGAAAGGAAAACTGGGCTTTAGCAGAAAGATTGCCAAAATTGAATTTGGAAAATTCTAGTTTGATCCCTGGAATTACCACTTAGTAGTTCTGACTATGGATCAGCCTTTTAACCTTTCTGAATCACAACTTCAAAACAACTACATAATGGGAATTGAAATGATGTATCAGATATTCCGAATGAAATTCCGCAAATAACTTTGGGGACAGTATCTGGCTCATAGTAGATGTGCATTTAGAACTTGATGATTTGGTTTAAAAAAAGACTCAGAAGATTTAAATTCAGATCACAGTTATTTTCCTGATTCTTTGTATAAAGTTTGGCACTTTATGTGAATATACAAATTTGCTAAGGTTGCCGTAACAAAATACCACAGACTGGGTAGTTTCAAGAGATTGTTTTAGGGACTGAAAATTGAATATCAAGGTGGTGACAAGTTTGGTCTATCCGAAGGTCTTCTTGGCTTGTCAATCGCCTCTTTTTTGCTGGGTCCTCATGTGCCTTTTCTCTATGCACACATATTTCTCATGTCTCTCTCTCTTCTTCTTAAGGACACTAGTTGTACTGGGTTAGAAACTATCAGTATGACCTCATTTAACCTTGCTTGCCTCTTCAAAGGCTCTATTTCCAAATGTACTCACATTCTGAGGTACTGAAGGTTTGGGCTTAAACTTGTGAATCTAAGGGGAACACGATTCCGCCCATAACAGTAGACCTTAATTTTATTTGTAAAACTAAGGCTCTCTTATATATTTGCTCTTTTTTTAGTTATTCTTGTTTCCCATGAAGACTCAGAGAGCTTTTCTTGCTATGGAGGCCAGAGAAATGGTTCTAGTGCTCAGCCGATATTTCAAGAAGTTAAATAACAGAGAAAATCACAAGCTTCCAACTTTGGTTCTTAAAATCAGGTGATAGTTGAGGGACTCCCCACATTGTCACCAGTGAAAATAAAAAGGGCAAGGCTGACATTCAATGGGTTCTAAAGGATGAACTGACAACTTAGGAATATCTGTAGATGGATTAAAGTCCAGCTGTGGAAGTCATGGTGAAGACACTGGAGAAGTGGATTTTCTAATTCATAATAGCACCCTCCTTCTGGAATTGAAAAAGACATTTTGATTAAAAAGAATAGAAGTCAATAAAGCAAGAAGTTAAATGACAAGAATCAGAAGAGGGTCCTTTCTCTTTCATGATTCCTGGCTTTGATCTCCTTTGAATAATTTTTTTTCCTGAATATATGAATACCACTAGCCACCCACATGCTGCCAGTCTTAAGGCAATGGGAATATAAACCTATGTTGGACCATTTTTAGGTATCAGATTACTTACTCCCTGAATGAGTAGTTTTCAGGGAGCTTTGAGTTTGTAAGAACTGCTCAATAAGACTGCTGTATCCTACCCATGGATTTGTAGTGCCATTTATTTCAGAGGCAATTATTTGATAACTGTTAGGACCTAGCTTCATACACTATACACAAGGAGAAATGTATTAATATGGTTCATGGAAAGAAATATGGGATCGGTCACCTTGCAGTTAGCCAAAGACATTTTATCTGCAAGACCCTGTCAACAAGACAAGCTCAGATGTTCAAATCCCAGTGCATTAGTCTCCACTACTCCTTACCTCTAACTTTTAGATAACAAAACATAAATTAAATGAAACAAAAATCAAAACAAATTATATTTTAATTATGCATTTATAGAAGTTTAAGGAGAAAACAACATTTAATTGTGTGTGTGTTTGTTTTAATTTCAGAAAAAGATAGATTAATAGTTTACATTCACATTCCAATAGACATAAATATAGAATGCCACAAACAAGTTGTATTGCCTGTTTTCCAGCTGGTCGGTATGAAATATGGAACAAAGTAACATTCATGTAATACATTTGTCCCTCTATGCGTTATATATTCATTCACTCATTAATACATACACTAATTTACCCATTAACTCAACAATAGAGAAATCACTTGGAGCCAGGTACTATGCTAGACACTGGGAATATAAAATAAAGCTATAGCATCTCTGTCTTCAAGCAGATCATAGTCTAGTGCTACTAAAAATACCCATCAAATCCTTATGAATTCCTGGAGTTAAAAAATACAATAAAATTTCACTTTAAGGACTATAATTCTTCAAATGGTACCTCCTTTGTTGCTGGAGCCATGACCTAACTTGAAGGGAATTGACTGACTCTTCATATAGCAATAGAAAATTGTTCCAGGATGATTACTGACCATTTCTCAGTTTCTAGTCTAGCACTTACTTCAGGCATCTCAGGTGTGTTGGGATCTTAGCTCCCATGAATACTTAAGCAAGGTCCATGTTGGCTCAGCATCTTTGATAACTCAAAGACAGTCATCTTTGAGCTAAATAAAAGGGTTGAAGCTATGTGAGTAGGACACTGGTTTAATGATTTCTATTTTCATGGAAACATGCTCTTATGGCGCTTTGTATAAATTAGGAAATGGTGCTCTTGCACGGTTATACAGCCTAATGGGTCAGTATAGTGTATTGGTCAGTGGCCGTGGCTGGCTCCACATGACCTTATAACACTTGAGCTCAATACCATTTGCTTGACTCATTTTTTTTTTTTATGTCTCCATTCCAGTTTCTAATTGACTCTATTATGTCAAACATTGTTTTAGTTTGCAAGGTGGAAAGCATGACAAAGAATCCCAAACTTATCATATATATACTCGAGAGAGAGAAGCAAAGGATAATCAAAGTTCAGTATTAGGACCTCTTAGCCTTATGTTTGCCCTCTCTCTTTTCATGAATTAGACCACTAGTATAATCATCACCCTAGGCTCAAGCAATCTAAAGGTATGAAAGATGCTGGGTGGGGCTAACAACATTTACCTGTGCTCCTAGGGACAGTCAAAAGCAGACAGCCCAATCACAGGTGGCTTCATTCTTTTTATACAGACTTGACTTTGAATGCATTTTTAAAGAATATGATCTCACCAGAATAGTAGATCTTTTGAATATTTTAGGCAACCACTTCCTCATTGTGTTCAAAATGCAATGCAAACAAGATAGAGGAACTTTTTTTTTTTTAAAGATTTTATTTATTTGACAGAGAGAAACACAGCCATAGAGGGAACACAAGCAGGGGGAGTGAGAGAGGGAGAAGCAGGCTTCCTGCCGAGCAGGGAGCCTGATGTGGGACTCGATCCCAGGTCTCCAGGATCATGACCTGAGCCGAAGGCAGTCGCTTAACCAACTGAGCCACCCAGGCGCCCCTGAACTTTTTTTTTTTTTAAGTCGGATTAAATATAGGCATTTTCCTCAATTGCTAACTTCAGTGGAAATCCAGCAATACATAATTTCTAAAATTAGGTCACCAAATTAAGCTACTTAATTTAGGAGCTCTATGGCAGCAAACAAGGGATCATGAACCAGATTTGACAGTATTGGAGAAGTATATACCTCAGGTCCAATCATTGTAGGCAGAGTAGGAGAAGAGGGGATAGAATCACGTATAGGGCTATCTCTTCAGGGTTGTAGCGAATTAATCAACCCTGGTCAAAGATATCATACTATTAAAAAAAAGATATCATACTAATAAACTGCATCACCTCTTTATAGGCTGTCATGTATAGAAAAATACCATGATCTATACTGATTATAAAAAGAATCACAATGTATTACCAAACATAATAGAGGAAACAAAATATGCAGTTGTAGCATTTTATTTTTGATGATGATAAATTCTCAGTCACTAGATTTCATAAGCTTTCAGTAGTCAAATAGTTAATGTACTAGATTTTTAAAAGAGATTTTTGAAGATAATGTGACTATTCCACTAGCACAGGGTCAACAACAACAACAAAATGTGAATCACCACTTTCCTGTGTCCATGGCAGACATCTCTCATAGAGCCATTTTCCACTTTTCACTGACCCTGAACTTGGCCTCACAATGCTTCCCTAGGCAGCCACTCATTGCCAGTTAATTGGGGTTAACACTTAAGATGAAAACTATTCATCATTTCATTGGTTAACTGAACTTCCTGAGAGCAGAGCAGGGACTTTGTCCTACTTATCTCCATATGCCAATGTCAGCATATTACCTGCACAAAAGTGACACAATATATAGTTGTGAATGATTAAGTACCCCAGAAATCTTAAAAATTTTCACTAGCAGGTAATGCTCAAAAAAAAAAAAAAAAAGCAAGTAGCCAAAGTTACAAACAAAAATAAATTTAACTTCACTTGTAAATTAAAAAAAAGACAAATAATTTTTAGCTAGATTGGTAAGCATTTCTTAAAAAATAATATTCAATCCTGGTGATAGAGGAAACAGTACTCAGATATATGACTGGTAAGAATGTAACTTGTTATAGCTTTTCTGGAGGGAAAATAGTTTATAAAATAAAGATAAAAATAACAACACTTTCACCTAGAAATTCTACCCATGGAAATATATTTCATGAAAAAATATATGTGTAATCATTTAGCTATAAGGAAGTTTGTTGAAGTATGATATAAAAAATGCAAAATTTGTAAAACCAACAGCCAAAGATGGGTCAAATACCATTTGATAGCCTTTCTGTATATATTTTTTTGTTTCAAATTTTTATTTAAATTCTAGTTAACATGTAGTGTAATACTGGTCTCAAGAGTATTGATTCATCACTTAAATACAACACCCAATGTTCATCATAATAAGTGCCCTCCTTAATCTCCAACACCCATCTAGCTCATAGCCCATCCACCTCCCTCCCTCAATCCTCAGTTTGTTCTCTGTAGTTGAGTCTCTTATGGTTTGCTTCCCTCCCTCTCTGCTTTTTTCTTTCTCATATGTTCATCTATTTTGTTTCTAAATTCTGTGTATAAGTGAAATCATGTGATATTTGTCTTTCTCTGACTAATTATTTTGCTTGATAATATACTCTAGCTCTAACTACCTCATTGCAAATAGCATGATTTCAACCTTTCTATATTTTATTATTATTTATAGAATTCACATATGTATAGTATATACCTATCAATATTGTATAGAAGTGTGCTTAGCAACATGGAGAAATACTTAGTATGTGCTTTTAAGTGGAAAAAAATTGCAAAATTTATGGTATATGGTCTTATTTTAATCAATATACATGCAAATGTGTTTAAGCCCTAATGAAACTCCAATATATTAATATTTGCTATTTCTTGACAGGATAATAGGACTGTTGCTATTATTATTATTATTATTTTCTATATCTTTTTCTCTAATGATCATAGTCACTTTAATAATTTTTTAAAAATAATTTTAATATTTAAAAGCTGCTTTCTAGAATTGTTCATATTTTTCTTGATTTATTCTTCTATAGTTATCAGAACATTCAAAATCATTCCATTGATCATTCTTTATAAAAGTAGCAATTTCAGCATCTAAATATTAGAAGCCCTCCCTAAGGACTTCAGTGTGGACTTTTGGAGAGTCGGTCTTAAATCTGGCCCTCTTACTGACATATTCTTTGTTCTTTTTTCCTTTTCTCAGTTTTCCCCTCTTCCTAATTCTTTTCCCTCTTCATCAAAACACTGATGAAAAAATCATAATTCAACATATAAGTCAATTAGTCTTTGCTTAGGTCCTCAGAGTTATTTTTTCTGATTAATAATTAAATAGATCTTATTTAATATAATATATTAATTAGATAATACTTGTTGATTACTCAAAAATTGAAAGTACTTTTTAAAGGAGTTGAAAATGCCATTAATATGACATACTTACACCTAGTATTTTTTTTATTTTTCTGCATATTACTTCTCTTATGTAAAAAACATATGTAAAATTGTATGTTTTATTTTTCCAATAAAGTGCATCCTGGGGCTCCTGGGTGGCTGAGTGGGTTGATTATCTGGCTGTTGATTTCAGCTCAGGTCATGATCTCAGGGTCTTGGGATCAAGCCCTGCATTGGGCTTTGCACTCAGTGGGGAGTCTGCTGGAGATACTGTCCCTCTCCCTTTGTCCCTCCCCACCACATGCGCTCTCTCTCTCTCTCTCTCTCTCTCTCTCTCTCTCTCTGTCTCTCTCAAATAAATATATAAATAAATCTTTAAAACAAGGACAAGAAAAGAAATGCATCCTAAGTATTTTCTTGGAATTCTCTTTTTTAAAAGAGGAGTTGCTGTGCTGAACTAGCATTTTGTTTATTTGTTCCTTCATTTAGCAGTACTGATGAATGACTACTATGTGCCTGTTAAGTGCAAATGTATTTTGGTAGAGAAGATAAGCATGATTCTGACTTCATGAAGGGCCCTCGCTAAGCCCACCACTGCTGCCTTGCTTAGTCCACTGTAAATCTTAATAAATAAGTAAAACTTTACTGGGAAGTCAAGTATAGGTATTAACTAGAGTCACACAATGAACAGCAACTGCCTACACTTATGATTCCTAGTCATAGTCTCCATTTATTTCCCTCCCCATTGTCCCCTAAGTGCTTTTCCTCTCTCATGGGATACACATGGATTGCCAAATTATGATTTTTGTTTTTTCACATCAGACAAGTCACACTAAGCTATATAAGCACTTTACCCCCAAAAATTAATTTACCAAGTTAAAACAGAAACAACATGAAATGCCAAGTTCATCTGTCCCATCATTCTTATGTATTGTGTACATACTGAGGAACAGAGAGGAATCTGCAGTAGATATATCTCAAATGAAGTAATCAGGAACTGTATTCAAAATTTTTAATTACAAAGACAGAGCAGGAACTGACCATTCAGAAGGAGGCCCCTTGGTTCTTTCCATCCCTCAGCTGCTGTTTCTGGGAGGCATGACTGGAATATCCAGAGCAGAGACCAGAGTGACTAGGACAGGGGGGCCCTTCAGGACTCTTCAGGACAGTGGCTATTTGCCTAACGGTGTGAAAGTATTTCAGCACATTAGCAACTAGTATGACAGGCTTAGCCCTCTAGGAAACATTCTCAGAATTTTGCAGGTGACTTCTGTTTTAAGGGAAGGACATGATAGCAGCCAGAACAATTCTTTTACAGCAGTATTTTGTCTTTGGTAGATCCTTTGTTAATGTCATGAAACTGAGACTCTAGCTCTACTTAGGTTATTAAAAATGAGAGAAGGAGAAATTCCATGTGCAGACAGTTGAAATCAAATACAGACATTATAGGAATGCTGCTACAATAATGTTGAGATGCCAGTGGGATAACTCTGACTAGGCTTGATACCTGGGACATCTGAAGTGCCTAATCATTTTAAAAGAAAAAGCCCAGAAAGGAGACTCATCTTATTTTATTTTATTTTGGGGGGGGGGTGTCATCTGATTTTATTTACAGTTATGAAATAGCAGTACTTTCAATGCAAATGGTAATATTTTAATCAGTTTTGTCTTCTTCTCTTTTAGCTTTCCTTATTGGAAAAGGCTGGATTTGGTGGTGTTCTTCTATATATTGATCCTTGTGATTTACCAAAGACTGCAGATCTTAGCCATGATACCTTCATGGTGTCACTGAACCCAGGAGGAGACCCCTCGACGCCTGGTTATCCAAGTGTGGGTAAGTGTGCTGTTAATTTTTCCTATTCTTTAAAGGATTTACATGTTGTAATTTGTAAGTACATGCTAAATTAATCAGGGGATAGCAAACATGAAGAATTCTTACAACTCTTCAAAAAATCATTTTTGTCTGCTCAAGTTATAGACTATCCCTTGTTGGAATAAAACCTTTAGTTTTTAATAGTCTGTAATAGATTTTTGTGTGGGTAAGTTGCATATTTTCATATTTTGTATGTTATTATTGATTGATTAAAAGATAAGTTAATAGCAGGTGGGACAGACCTGCCATATAGGTGGAAAACATATACAAATACTTAGAAGGATGAAATACCTGCTGCTTTAGGGTGTCTGTAATTACTTTAAGTACAGAGTCTAGGGATACATGGTCCTGGTTAAGTGACCATAAGTAGTGGGAAATGGTGCTGGAAAAGAATGGAGTTAATATGATCAACTTGTCTGGCTCCCTAAGAGAAGGGATCTTAATCACTGGCAGCATAGAAAATGGCCATTTTTTGCATCAAATATACTTCTGTTTCTCAATAAGTTCTATTCATGTTATTGGGGGTTCATGTGGCAGAGAGAAGACAACTGAATTTGGCGAGTACTCCCCACATCATTGAATTTCTGTCCAATATATCATTGATGAGTAGTCTACTACTATAGTCTTGACTGGGGAAGAAGCTCTGTGAACCTTCTTGTGGGGTGATCAGAACCCATTAACCATGACACTACAGTCAGTAATTAACAAAAAAAATCATGTAATTATTCATGTGTTCTGCCAAAATTCTTCCCTGTTTTCTACAAAATGTTACAAAAGACTTTCTAATTATCTTATTGGAGTCCACTTGTCCTCTATGTATATTAACTTTACGGATTAATCAATAACTCTCAGACAAAGAAGTAAATTGAATCAAATATGAGTTATCATTTATAAATTTTGTTAGGTCTACTGATTACTGCTTTGTCCTCTAAAGTACACTACTAATAATCCATTTAAGAATTTTCCTTCAAACTTTACTGATACGTATTTTTTTACAGTCTATTGTCTCGTTATTAGAATTTTGAAATTAAAATTAGGAAGTGCTCATCTACATCACCAAAAATGTCAGTTCACCTCTCTCATTTGCATATGCTCTAGCCTCCCTGGGTTATAATATCTCAGCTTCAAGAGTCTGCATATGACAGCTAACTTCTTTGTGACAGATCAATGGACTGCAATGCTATCAAAAAGTTACTTTATGAATACTCTGTTTAAGTTGGTAAATTGACCAGTTGGCAACATTTGCTCTTAACATTTTTTTGGCTCAAATCATTCTCAGATTTCCATAATGTCAACTTCAGAATTCCGTAATCTCTAGCAAAATGTTGGCCAGCATCTCAAGCAATCTCAGAATGCTTTTCTTTTCTTTTCTTTCTTTTCTTTTCTTTTCTTTTCTTTTCTTTTCTTTTCTTTTCTTTTCTTTTCTTTTCTTTTCTTTTCTTTTTTCTTTTTTCTTTTCTTTTCTTTTCATTTTTCTTTTATTTCTTTTTTCCTTTTCTTTTTTCTTCTTTTCATTTCTTTTTCCTTTCCCTTTTTTCCTTCACCTCCCTTCTCATTCCCATTCCTTTTCTTCCCTTTCCTATTTGCCCCTTTTCTTTTCTTCCCTTCCCTTTCCTTTTCTTTGAAATTATTTCAACTCACACAAAAAAATGATTATTTAGAGATTAAATAGATTATTTAGAGAATCTGTATGACTTTGTTCCAGACTTCTCTCAAATTAACATCTACATAATATACAGTTATCAAAGCCATAAAATTAACATTGATCTGGTGCTGTTAAACCAATTATAGACTTTATGCAGATTTCTTCAATTCTGTCTGTCTTTCTTGCTGCCCTCATTGCTAAGAAGCTCTGATTAACCATAGTGATGAATACCACTGGCTTCTGATTTATTTATCTTTTCCTCTTGCAATTATCTTAAGATCTCTGTGTTTTATTCACATTTAAAAAAAAAAATAACCCTCCTCAATTTTGTGGGCAAGGAAGGAGGAGAAGGCAGGTTGTAAATGTAAATAAAAACTACCAATAATAATTTATTCAAAGTGAATAACAACATCTGACCTAATGCCCTACAGTACAGTTAGGTAAATGATTATTAGAGGAATTAATATAAAACTACCACTTTTTCCAATTTTAAGAACTCTTGTTTTATTAATTAATCTAAGGATAATGAAGTACTAAAAAAGGATTTAAAATAATAAAAAATACAAGTAGGTGGTTTTATTTGTTTTTAACATACACATAATAAACAGTAATGAACTTTCCACATGCCTCACCTTGTTTCATCAACTATCTACATGCTACTATTTTTGTGTAGTCTGTACATCTCGTCACACCCCACAGTACCACTTGTATTTTTATAGAAAAAAATCACATACATTGAAATGTATACATCCTAACCAACAAAAGGATATACCCATGTAATCTCCGTGCCTATTTAGCTATAGTACGTTTTTATTACCTTGGAAATTTCAGAGTCATTACCCACGACCAGCCCTTGCTAAGCACCAGTCTCACTTTTATCATGGAGTATGTATTATGTTATGTGCAGGTTCTATTGCTTAGAATAATGTCTTTGATGTTTATTCATTGTTCCATGTAACCGTTTATTATTGGGAATTATACCACAATTTTTGTTAATTCAAGTAGGTGTTTTTTTTAAAATAAGAATGCCAAGGCACTCTTCCACAACATATGATCCAAATGGATTATTCAAATAAGGCACAGAAACTTCCTATAAGATCGTTTTGCTCGGTGTATCTCATTGCATATCCAAAAAGTTCTTGGTTATTGTAGAATCAGAGCAAAGAATAAAAAGAAGTTTTAAAAAACCTTTCTTCCTGTATCATGGAAAATAATGTCTTCTCATTCATTTAATAAAAACAAGCCTTTAGGTTCTCTTGGCATATTAATCACTCCAAGTCTTATTTTATTTACCTTAAAAAGAATTATACTAATAAAATATATGTGTTGATATATATATATAGATGTAGATACAGATCTTGTAAGATTGTTTGTAAGGAAATGCAATATCCTTTTTTTTTTTAAGATTTTATTTATTTATTTGACAGAGAGAAACATATCTAGAGAGGGAACACAAGCAGGGTGAGTGAGAGGGAGAAGCAGGCTTCCTGCTGAACAGGGAGCCTGATGTGGGGCTCGATCCCAGGTCTCCGGGATCATGACCTGAGCTGAAGGCAGTTGCTTAACCAACTGAGCCACCGACGTGCCTCAGGAATGCAATATCTTAAACTTTGCCCAGACTTAAATAGGAATTCTGAAGGAGGGGCCTAAATGTCTGTATTCTAACAAATTCTCCACGAGATTCTGATGTAAATGAATTTTGAGATGTATTGAGCTAGAGCACTTTATGCTTCATTTCTAAATCATAGTTGGGTGGCTCCGACGACTCACCCTAACTTTGTGACTTCATGTTATTATTCTTTCAACATCTTATATTGCTGTCTTTTATTTTCCCTGCCTCCATGTCAGTCAGGACGGAGAAGTATTTGTGTTCTGGAGCCTGGACCCAATTTTTGTACTCCATTAGCTCCCAGTAAATATTGATAGAGTGAATAACTTATTCCTTTAACTTGGCTACTTGTCTTTGATAATTCTGACCCTGGGCTATACCCTGACTTTAATTAACCTAGTTAAAGCTTAAAACAAACAAACAAACAAACAAAAAACTGTGTATAAGCATGTACTTCCAATGTTTTTTTTTTTTTTTTTTTTTTTTAACAAAATACATTGTTTTTCTTCCTAAGTGCTTCTGTCTATTCTTTCATGGCTATTCTACCACTCAGAACAGCAGAAATTCTGCTTAAGATATTAGGATGTTAAAAGTCTAATCTATTCTCTTAATTCCTTTGATAATTTATCAAATATGTCAATGATTAAGTGTCCAAAATATCAGACTGCATCAAAACTACTTCTACCAAGTTGCTACACGTATTTCAACTACATTAAACTATGATCTGGGGCACCTGGGTGGCTCAGTTGGTTGGGCGACTGCCTTCGGCTCGGGTCATGATCCCGGAGACCCGGATCGAGTCCCACATCGGGCTCCCTGCTCTGCGGGAAGCCTGCTTCTCCCTCTCTCACTCCCCCTGCTTGTGTTCCCTCTCTGGCTGTGTTTCTCTTTGTCAAATAAAAAATCTTAAAGCAAAACAACAACAACAACAAAAACTATGATCTGGGGCATCTGGGTGGCTCAGTTGGTTAAGCGACTGCCTTCAGCTCAGGTCATGATCCTGGAGACCAGGGATCGAGCCCCACATCGGGCTTCCTGCTCAGCGGGGGGCCTGCTTCTCCCTCTCTCACTCCCTCTGCTTGTGTTCCCTCTCTCACTGTGTTTCTGTCTGTCAAATAAATAAATAAAATCTTTAAAAAAACCAAAAAACAAAAACTATGATCTAAGCAACCTACATTTCCTAGAACCATTTACTTTTAGAATTCTAAGAGACTTTATGGTTGGTATAGAGTTCATATAGTTTTAAGGCACAGAAACTTGATCATGTTAGCTAGGGGCTCATGTAAATGAAACATATGAACTGACATTTACAATAACTGGTTATAATTATAATACCAGGGATCAGTTATAATCAAAGATATGCTTATCTTAAAATCATTAATTGGTTTTGCTCAAAACAAAGAGGGAATCAGAAAGCTATGGATGAGGATAAATATAGGGAAGTGAGAAATGAACAACTTTAAGGAGTTTATCATTTAGTCTATGTTGAAACATGGAAAAGAAAGTCCTTCCCCAAATTTGTAAGCTTCTGATTGTCTGACAACCAGACTAGAAATAGTAGTTATAAATCCTTTTCTTTCCATATTTTGTAAATAACTTATCTTCTGAAACCTCTGCTGACTATAGAGTAATTGAAATCCAAATTTTCTTTTATCTTGCCTGAGACTTAATTCTCCTTATATCCCATTTACTGAAATCCATGCTGGTTTAAAGTTTTGTGTATCTGTCCCTCTCTCTGTCTGTTACAATCCTGTTTTATCTCCCCTTTTCTCCTTGTTTTAAATTCTAGAAAGGAAAGTTGTTTCAGTGGTTTTACTCTAGTGAAGTGTATCAAACAACACAGTTTATTTAATATTCCCAGTGTTACAATTCAGTGGATCTGTGTGTTGTTTACTTGCTGCATGTTCAACATCACCTGTGCCAACAAAAACCGCTCAAAGAATAAAGAATATCACTATAATTTGTGACAAGTCTTCTCCAGGTGTTCTTGGTCCAGTTACCTGGACAAATGTCGAAGGACTGACTTGAGTGGGCACTAAATCAACTGAGACAGTGTCGAACTATTACCTGACTGGAATAGAAGGAAATATAAATATGTGCCTAGTTGTCAAAACAAAGTGTTAGATATTCACACTGTGGAATGCCTTGTCGCTTTGTTGGGAAAAAATAGAGTGTCTGTATTTTTATTATTTTACTCTAACTGGTGGTTCTTGTATGTGTCTGGAAGGCCTCAGTTTTACATGAAATATTGTCCAAATTGGTCCAAAGAACATGAGTGGCTCACAGTTAAGCTGATTTTTTTTTTCAGTAAGTTTAATTTGCAGCACCGTGAGAAGAGAGATTGTTTGAATTCAAACTGCTGTGTTCAAAAATCTAAAATATGTTTTAAAAATAATTTTAGTTACTAGATTTTCTTGGTCCCATACAGGGAAATTTATAATTGATTACTGCAATGTCTAAGATTACAGCCCTTTAGAGAATATTTTGAATGATTATTGTTCATAGGCTACATGTGCCACATGGTTTTTTAGTCAGTCAGAATGTTCTTTACTTATTATTGTACTTGGAACTCTCTATCTTAAACTAAACACATACTCTATTAATGAAGACAATCAGTTTGTTTCAGAACTGAAGTTTCCACAAAAATCTGTGAGGATTCTAAGAAGATGATAGAATCTACTGTTTCAAAAAATGGCTCATCAGTAAATTTCCATCACAATGAAGATAAGAAACTAATTGGAACAACAACAAAAAAATAATTTTATGTTATTATAGGACTTCTATGCTTTAACTTGCTAGATCATTCAACAGGACAGATTTTACTGACCCCAATTTCTAGGTCAGTAAACTGATCCTTAGAGAAACTGAGCTTTATTCAAAGTGATCAGCTGATATATGCAGCACTTAAATCCCAAGTTGCCGAACTTCTAATGTAATGGGGATTCCACTAATATTATCTTGCATCAACCACAGAATTTATTTATTGATTGATTGATTTACTGAATTGAGTTAGTTTTATGAAAGTAAGAATTGCATTTGGTGTGACATCAAACAGATGATTAAATTTAATGCTAAAGGATACTTGGCTCTAATTGTTTTCTCCCCACTTTTAACACATGCTTAAGTGTAATGTTAAAAATGAATAGTAAAGTTATAAAGCTTGCCTACAAGTTTAGACTATATCAATATGACATCAGAAAAAATTTGGATTGAATCATATACAATCGCCAATATTCTTCCATAGTATCATTTTCTACTCATATATAAGAATATAATAATTATAAAAGAAATTATTATAGAAGAAAATAAATTGGACAACAAATTAACTAACCAAAATATGTGAGTAAAAACAGTAATGACAAAGGGCATGTTTTATTTTTCAACCACAGAATTATATAGATGATTTTAGTGGAATATATTCAAACCTCTAATTTCCCCAACTTTATTAACCTTTTTATTTATAGCTTTAAACCATGTAAAATACAACTATCCAAATATCTTTTTCAAAGATAAAAAAAAACAAAATTGTTGTTCTAATCATGAGTACAACCCACTCTTTCAAGGTATTAGGCAATAGCTGATCAGAAAATACCAGCTGCAATTGCATAAAAGAGCAGGAATATGCCTGAGAAATAATAAGTCATGCTGTACAACACAATTTTTTACAGATTTATTGGGACACCTGAATGGCATAATTGTTAAATGTCTGACTCTTGGTTTTGGCTCAGGTCCTGATCTCAGAGTGATAGGATGGATGGAGGCCAGTGCTCCCTGATCAGCAGGAAATCTGTTTAAGATTCTCTGTCCCTCTCCCTCTGCCCCCCCCCAACTCAAATAAGTGAATAGATCTTTTAAAAGAAATTATTTATTTATTTGCACTGAGTGCAAAGCCTCATGCAGAGCTCCATCCCAGGACCCTGAGATCATGACCTGAGCCAAAGTTGGCCACTTAATGGACTGAGTCACTCAGGTGCCCCCACAACACAATTAATTTTACTTTTCCCAGCCAGTTTTCATACTTTCGTGTCTGTTGTGGTCAAGACCTATAAACTACAGTAGCAGGGAGTCTTACTGTTGACAAACTTAAGCTATCTTAGCGGAAAGATCATTCATAGAACTAATGTCAGATATAAACTTAGAAAAAATAAAATCCCTGTAGTCTGTTTTTACATTCACTGTCAAATGATAAAGGCAATCTTTTTATTTCTGAACTATTTGTTATAAAGAGTGAATTTTCAACAGGTGGCAAATTACACAGTGGAAGAATCAGACAGGATTCTCATAGCCTTATATATTAAGGGTCAGTATTTTAAGAAGTTGATTTCCAGATCAGCTTCGGGCGCCACTTGCCGGGGGCCAGCCCCAGCAACAGTTAGGGTCCGAGGGTGGAGAAGGAGTCGGTGAAAATGAGGAGACCAAACTTCATGTAGGGATCTCCTGAAAACACTGTTCTCAGGGCTCTTTATTTATAGCAGAGAGTTACATATTTTTTTCAGATGAAAACCATATGATCAAAGAGTTTTTTTAAGTGATGGATCATCAATCTTGAGTGACAATAGTGACAATAGTGTTTTTTGAGGGTCCTTGTAAAAACAGGACGGGCCTTGTGCTCTTGAGGGTCTCACACAACAAAACGGGATGTGCCTATTTCTTTGAAGGGTCCATACAATAAAGCAGGATGTGCCTATTATATCCTAATCTACAGACTGATCGATCATAGGCAGGCATGTCCTGAGCAACAGATGGTTCCTGCAAATCCTTATCTTATTAGAATGTTTTACTTCCCCCCAGCATAGGGAAGTGAGTGAATGGTCACACAAACAGGAGGTTACAATGTCTAAGCTATTTATGTTAGCAAAGATTTTACTAAGTTTTAAAGTAAGTATGTTGTGCCCCCACAAAATCCTACAATTATTAAGCTTCATAAGGATTGGCATGGCTCTCCATGCCTTGGATGAGCGCTTGTCCAGGTGCACGTCCCAGAGACACAAAGGACATATTGCCCCGGCCCACAGGGAACATTCATGGGTACCTCCACCAAAGTTTTTGGCAGCTTGCAGCATGGTGGGGGGGGGCGGATCACGCCGCCCCTGACAAATACATATTATGCCAAAGCAATCTGAAAATTAATACTTACTTATAGCTACAAAAAAACTTTCTATATCCATATTAAATGTGACTCTCTTGCTTAAATATCTAATATGTCAAGGTAATTATGGCTTTCATTAAGTCCTTTTTTTTTTCCATTTTTCAACTTTATTGAGGTATATTTGAAAAAAATAGTATATTTGAGGTATATAGTATGATAAGTCAATACAGGTACAAATTGTGAAATTTTTTTCTTGATAACACTTTTACTCTCATAGCAAATTTCAACTATATAATACAATATCGTCCAATAGAGTAACTATGTTACACATTAGAGCTTCAGCCATCATTCTTTTTATAATTGAAACTTTGTATACCTTTGCCAGACTCCCTATTTCTCCCACTTCCTAGACCTGGTAACCACCATTTTACTTGTTTCTATAGATCTATAAGTTCAACTTATCTTTATTTATCCTTTCTCCTCCTCCTTCCCTTCTCCCTCCCTTCCCCCTCCTCCTCCTCCTCCTCCTCCTTCTTCATTTTCTTCTTCTTTTTCTTTTTCTTCTAGATTCCACATATAAATGATACCATGCAGTATTTGTCTTTCCTCATCTGGCTTATTTTCATCTAAGTTGTTGCAAATGGCAGGAATTCCTTAGTTTTTGGTTGTTTATGTATACCAGTTTCTTTGTTGTTCATTCCTCTGTTGACTGACACATAGGTGGTTTTCAAACTTTGGCTATTGTGATTAATGCTGCAATAAACAGGAATATAGATACCTTTTGAGATAGTGTTTCCATTGCCTTTCAATACATACAGAGAAGTAAGATTGCTTGGTCATACAGTAGTTCTATTTTTCTTGTGTTGAGGAACCTCCATGCTGTTTTCCACACTGACTGTACCACTTTACATTCCCACCAGCAGTGTACAAGGATTCCCTTTACATTTTTCCAGAATTTGTATCTTTTACTTCTTGATAATAGACACCCTAACAGGCTTAAGATGATATCTCATGTGGTTTTGATATGCATTTTCTGGATGATTAGTGGTGTTGAACATCTTTTCATGTACCTACTGGACATTTGTATATGGTCTTAAAAAAATGTTTATTTAGGTCCTTTATCCACTTTTCAATTGGATCTCTCCCTTCCCTTTTTTTTTCGTGAATTATGTGAGTTCCTTGTATATTTCAAATAATAACCCCATCTGATAAGTGATTTGCAAATATGTTTTCCCATTTCATAAGTTTTCTCCTTTTGTAGATAGTTTCATTTGCTGTGCAGAGATTTTTAGTTTGATATAGTCCCACTTGTTTATTTTTGCCTTTTTTTTTTTTTTACCTTGCTTTTAGTGCCAGATCAAGTCCAAATATCTTACCAATGTAAGAGCTTACCACCTATATTTTCTTACAGGAGTTGTACGATTTCTTGTCTTATGTTCAAATTTTTAATCTGCTTTATGCTGATTTTTGTGAAAAATGTTAAGGGGCCCAGTTTCATTCTTTTGTATTTAGCTATCCAATTCTCCTAACACCGTTTATTAAAGAGACTATCCATTCCCTGTTGTATATTCTTGGCTCCTTTATCCATAATTAATTATCCATGTATGCATGGGTTTATTTATGGGCTCATCGGCTTTTACCAATACCATACTGTTTTGATTACTACAGCTCTATAATATAGTTTCAAATTGGAAAGGATGCTGCCTCCACCTTTGTTCTTCTTTTCAAGATTATTTTGGCTATTTGGGATCTCTTATGGTTCCATACAAAGTTTAGGTTTGTTCTATTTCTGTGAAAAATGCCATTAAAATTTTTATATGGATTACCTTAATCTATAGATCTGTTTTGGTATTATGAAAATTTTAACAATATTTAATCCAAGAACACAAGATATCTTCAAATTTATTTATATATTTTTTTCAAATTTCTTCCAAATCAGGGTCTTATGGTTTTCACTGTACAGATATTTCACCTTGTTGGATAAACTTATTGCTAAATAATTTGTTCTTTTTGATGCTATTATAAATGGAATTCTTTTCTTTTCTTTTTTTTTTAAGATTTTTAAAATTTATTTATTTGACAGAGAGAGAGATCACAAGTAGGCAGAGAGGCAGGTAGAGAGAGAGGAGGAAGCAGGCTCCCTGCTGAGCAGAGAGCCCAATGCAGGCCTATATCCCAGGACCCTGAGATCATGACCTGAGCTGAAGGCAGATGCTTTAACCCATTGAGCCACCTAGGTGCCCTTGAATTATTTTCTTAATTTCTCTTTCCAGTAGTTCATTGTTAGCGAACAGAAACATAACTGATTTTTGTATATTCATTTTTTATTATGCAATGTTACTAAATGTGTTTATTCTAACAGATTTTGGATGGAGCCTTTTGGGTATTGTCATCTTTCATGACTTCTCCCTTTCTGACCTGAATTTTTATCTCTCTTTCCTAATTGCTATGGCTAGGATTTCTAATACAGTGTGGAATGAAAGTATTGATCTTATTCCTGATCTTAAAGGAAAAGCTTTCAGTTTCAGCTTTTCACTGTTGAGAATGATTAGCTATGGCCTTGTCACACATGGTCTTTATTATTTTGTGGTATTTTCCCTACATAACCACTTTGTTCAAAGTTCTCATCATAAATGGTTGTTGAATTTTGTCAAATTCTTTCTCTGTATCTATTGAGATAATATGATTTTTATTTTTTTCATTCTGTAATAAGGTATATTACACTGATTTACATATATTGAATATCTTTGTATCTCAGAAATAAATTCCCCAAAATCCATTTAATGTCCTGCTGAATTCTGTTAGCTACTATTTTGTTGAGGATTTTTGCACCTATGTTAATTAGGGATATTTGCCTGTGATTTTTCTTTTCTTTTTTTTTCTCTTTTCTTCCTTCCTCCCTCCCTCCCTCCCTTCCTTCCTTCTTTCCTTTTTCTTTCTTTTCTTTTTTCCTCTCTTCCCTTCCTTTCCCTTCCCTGTCTCTCTGTCTCCCTTTCTCCATCTCCCTGTCTGGTTTTGGTATCAGTTTCATGCTGACTCTATAAAATGAGTTTGAAAGCATTTCTCATCTTTTATCATTTGGAAGGTTTGAAGAAGGGTTAGTATTAACTCTTCTTTAAATATTTGGTAGAATTCACTAATGAAGTCATCTGGTCTTGGACTTTTCTTTGTTGGGAGGTGTTTGACTTAAAATCTTTACTAGTAATTTATCAGTTCATATTTTAAATTTCTTCATGATTCATATTGGTAAGTCATATTTTTCTAGAAGTTTATCCATTTCTTCTACATTGTCCACTTTGCTGCCATAAAATAGTGCATAGCAGTATCTTAGTTCCTCCAGAAATATCTTTTTAATCCCATAAATTAGTAGTCAATAATATAAGACTGAATTAAAAAAATTATTTTATTTTTTGTAAACATTTATTTCCTAAATATCTTTCAGTCATTTACTGAATTTTAATCAATTATTTTACTTTATGTGCCTATAAAATTGTTAAACTGCTTTTACATAGATGACATTTGATTTTTGTGTATTTTTCTCCTTTTGTAAAACCAGATGGAGTAAAGAAGTTTAATTTTCTTATAGCTTTCCTGCAAATTTGTTATAAAGTAAATCTAAACTTTAAACTTTAAGTGGAAATATAGCTAAATAAACCAAGATTTATTAAAAACTACATATTTGTGGGACGCCTGGGTGGCTCAGTTGGTTAAGCGACTACCTTTGGCTCAGGTCATGATCCTGGAGACCCGGGATCGAGTCCCACATCGGGCTCCCTGCTCGGCGGGAAGCCTGCTTCTCCCTCTCTCACTCCCCCTGCTTGTATTCCCTCTCTGGCTGCGTTTCTCTCTGTCAAATAAATAAAATCTTTAAAAAAAAAAACAAAAAAACAACAAAAAACAACAACAAAAAAACTATGTATTTGTCAATCTTTTTTTAAGATATATATATATATATATATATATTTTTTTTTTTTTTTTTTTTGAGAGAGAGAACCTGTGTGCATTGGGGGAGAGGCAAAGGGAGAGAGAGAGAAGGGATCTCAATCAGACTTCCTGCTGAGAGAAGAGCCCAATGTGGGGTTTGATCTCAGGATCCTGAGATTGTGACCTGAGCCAAAATCAGGAGTCTAACACCTAACCAACTGAGCCACCCAGGCATCAGTATTTGTCAATACTCACATATAAATAGCAAAGTACAGTAATTGAGATATGAAATCTTGTTGCATAAGATTATATACATTGCAATAGGGAAACTACAGAGGTGATAGAAGAGTATAGATGAAATCTTGCTGATTTTCCTAAAGATGTTAATACATATAAATTAATTTTCTTAGCTTGTTTTTGTTATTTTTAATTTTGATATAATTTAAGATTAAAGACAGATTGGTAGATTCTGTTTCATGTGTGTGTGTGGGGGGGTGGGTGTGGGTGTGTATGTGCACTTTCTTACCTTTGAACCATAGGTATGCAGTAAAAATATCGTGATTAGAAATTTGTTGGGTTAGTTCTTCATCTTCACCCTTTCTTTAATGTGGTTGATACAATTTAAAATGTATTTAGAGGGGCACATGGCTGGCTCAGTCATTAAGTGTCTGCCTTTGGCTCAGGTCATGATCCCTAAGTCCCAGGATTGAGCCCTGCATGGGGCTCCCTGCTCAGCAGGGCAGGAAGCCTGCTTCTCCCTCTTTCACTCCCCCTGCTCTTGTTCCCTCTCTAGCTGTGTTTCTCTCTGTCAAATAAATAAATAAAATCTTAAAACAAACAAACAAACAAACATAGTCCAACCACCCATGAGTATATTGTCTGTCAGAATTGTTCATGAGTGGACTGAACGACCAGGCCTTTAAGCCTCTTCTGAAACCTGTCTTTGGATGTGTGCTCCCCAAGAAGGCACGCCACTGGGTGAAATGGTTCTCTATGATTAAGGCAAACTCTATGCAGTTTAACAGCACTTAGAACATCAGATTTAAAGGTACCCTTGCTCTTGACAGAATAGCATATTAAGACATGACATTAATGTCAGCCACAGAAATTTGACTTTAGCTCCATTCTTAGTCATAAGATGCAACAGCTAAAGCTGTCCTGTCTAGTATGGTAGACACTAACCATATGTGGCTATTTAATTTTAAGTCCAATTAATTAAAATTAAATTAAATTAAAAATTCAGTCATATAGGCCACATTTCAAGTGCTCAGTAGTCACATTGGGCTATTATAGAGCATGTCCAGGATTCAGGAAGGTTCTACTGGATGAGCACTACTGAGTAAATACCTAAAGCAGTGTGATTTTACACAAAATTTGGTGATTAACTACTGTTTTAGATCATCCACGAGACTCTTTCTTTATATAATCTTAGAGAATAAAAGATTGTTTATCTTTTTTACCACTTGAATTATTTAAAATCTATTTACAAAGCAGACTCTAAGAACCACATGTTGGGTATGCTCCATGAATTATTTTATGGTTTAGTGTTGAACCAAACATAGCTGAGTGCTCCTAGAGTAAACATTTTCCATTTCCAGTATTCTCTGAAGAGTTTTTGAATTTTAAGTATGTAAAAATAAATCTTGTAATGCTACTTTAAAGTGTTATTGCATTTGCTTCAAACTGCTGGCATTGTAAATTTTAGTCCCATATAGTTTCATTTGAGAGATACATCCTGGGTGAGAAAAATGTGTTCTACTTTTGTTTTGCTTATCAACAGCCACTATGTTCTAAATTTCTCAGTGAGAATTGAAAAAATTAAATCTGGGAAATATTATGGATTTTGTTGAGAGATAACCATCTCAGTGTTAGACTTTTGAGGAACATAAATGTGGACTACTTTTATAATAAGTTGAAAGTGAGACTCTGGTATATCTTTCAGATTAAAAATTAACTGTTTGGTAGGGACAGGTCAGATAATTAACTTTTCTTCCTTGGCTCCTGAATAACACAAAGTGACATTACCTATATACTCACAAAAAGTGTGACTTACATGCATATACCCCATATGATTATTGAATACCATCACTGCCTTCTACTGTGCACAGAAGCTCTTGAAACCTTTCTTTTCTAATTCTCCTTCTCATTAATTCCTCAGGCTTTTGACTTGATAACATTTATAGAAGTATATTCAATGCATTTATTAAGGAAAAGGAAGATTAAACTAAGTGACACAGATTTTTTACTACAGAACTTTAAAATCTCTTATTATTGTGATGTGTTTTCCCAAATTCCAAAAGCATTGTAGTCTGGGAGACTTCCCAAATTTATTTGACCATGGAGTTCATTTTCAGAAGAGCATCCGGAAGGACTATTTTTCAGTCAAACGTAGGGTGGGATTGCTGACCTATAGCACCTGCCCCTTCCCCCTTCTGCTGCAAATCCTTCCCTGGTTTTATGCCCCTACACAGAGATGTCTGGCTTCTACCTCAGCTTTTGCACATTTTGTACCTTGAGATAAGATGTAAAAAGTAATACAGAAAGTAGAAAGTACAGGGCTGATCAGGTCACATAGTAATGGCAAGGTTAACATCTGCTTATGAATCAGCAGGAAACAAAATACCTGGCAACAAAAAAATAATCTGGTTGATTGTTTAACAATTAAAGTTGTGATTAGATTTATAATTGAATTTTTGGTGTAATCTCAAGTCTGGAAAATCAGTGTATCCCAACTAATCTTTTGCTCAGCATGATCTGTTCTGGTTCATTGCTGAACATGTTCAAAAATCTGTTTTTTAAAACACAAATCTGAATGAAATTATTACAGCTTTCTTTAACCAGACTTTTATTTCAGCAGAATAGAAAATGCATTTTTTTTGGTGAGAAAAATAGATAAAGTGACAGGTCTTAAGATAATACAGATAAACACATTTTTTAAGCAATAGAGCAAAAGATAATGTGCTTCAGGCACTTATTTCCAGAATACATCTCATTGAAATTTTCACCTATTCCACAAACATACTTAAGTTCTTGCTGTGATATCACTCTGAAAATCTCAGGCATTTCAATATTTCAAGAAAGCTTGGGAATCCATGACAAATAATAAACTGAGTAATCGGAGGCCAAATTACTATTCAGTAATCTCAACCAGGGTGATGCCTTGTTCCTGGGATGGCTTTTGGTACACTAGAGAAAATGGGACAAAACTGAGGAACTTTGTTGGGACTTAGGGTAACTATGTCATATATAGACCAAGCAGGACACTTGAGAATAAAAGGGGTTGCTGTGAACAGCTATTTAAAATAACAGATATTTGCTGGATGATATAGTGATACTATTTAGATTAGAACTAAGATTCCTCATAGATTTGACTGTGGAATCTAGGTGATTTTTAGTCAAAGGGTGTTATGACCTAAAGTTCCCTCCTCCAAACAAATTGATGTATTGAAGTACTAACTGGTGTATCTCAGACTGTATTTGGAGACAGGGTTTTTAAAGAGGCAATTAAGTTACAATGAGAGCACTGAGATGGACCCCATTCTGATATGACTCATTTCCTTCTAAGAAGAGGAAAGTAGGACACAGGCACAGAAAGAGGACCCTGACACAACACAGGGAGAAGATAGCCATCTACAAGCCAAGGTGTGATGCCTCAGAAGAAACCAACCCCACAAACACCCTAATCTTAGACGTCCAGCCTCCAGCACTGTGAGAAAACAAATTTCTGTCATGAAGCCACCCAATCGATGGTACTTTTTCATAGCAGCCCCAACAAATTAATACAAATAGAAGTTATAAAAACAACTTCTTTGACTTTATCATGGAAAGTACAAAGGAAAGTGATACACCTTTAGCATGCCTCTATTTTCACAGTCCTCCAGAAGAAAAAAAAATGCTGAGTGTAGCAACTATTATGGTCCTTTACTAGTCTGTGTTCTGGATTAGGCCTAAGTAACTCTTTTTGGCTTATGACTTAGATGATCCAGTATAATCACACATTAGCACCCTAACTCTGGCATCGACTCTAATGAAAGACAGGTGTGGAATTTTGCTTAATCAATCAGTCCTAGTCCTTCACAGGAGAAACCAGACATCCTAGCTGCTACAGTAGCAAAGCATATGAATGAGTTTTTAGATACACGAAGCTATGTGAGGACTATGATTCTGTGGTGGTAGAGAGGTTCTTAAAAGATAGGTGGAAGAGTCTGCATTCAGTTGACCCTAAGAGAAGACATGACTTGGAAGAAATTCCTTGTGGTGGCACAGATTTGATCCATTTTTAAGTGTAGTGATGGTGAATATTCAATATTAAGTTATTGGGTGTTTTTGGTATGTGATACCATGCCTTTTCTAAAAGCCTGTGAAAGACAGCAACCCTACATTAGGTTCCTGTGAGAAAGCTCAGAGCAGGGACAACAGTTGTAGGTGGGAGGAAGCTGAGAGTTTGGGGCTATCTCAGCAAGGGGGTTCTTCAGAGGGGCCCAGTTTCCATGAGAAAATTGTAAAAACTATTATAAGGTCCCAGTTTTACAGCAGTAGAGATGCTGGGCAGGTTATCTGTTTAGGAAAGGCAGGGGAACAAGAAAAACAAAACAAAACAAAAAATACAAACAGGGACTGAGTGCCTAGACCAGTATGAAGAGTTCCAAGTCCCAGGCAACTCACAGTCACTGAAATGTGGGCAGGGATGCAAGACTCCTTTGGATTCCCCTTAAATAAGTTCAGATTGGTCTTACACTTGCTCTGGGACTGAGCTTTGTGGCCCTGTGGGATCTACTGCGGTGACGAGGAAGGCATGCTCAAGGAAGTAAGTGAGTCATTCCCTCATCCGTGCTAGCCCAAGTGCAGCAGAGAAAGAAGGGAAGGCAGAACAGTAACTGCCCCGGTGGTGTACAAAGTTGAAGTGTGCTTATTAGAACTAGGGCAGGAGGAGTTTGAAACAGTCACGGAGCATAGCCTCAAGTAGAGCCTCTGGTAAGATAGCAGAACCAGGAGTTGGGCACCACTGAGCTGACACAGTGGAGTGGCCGTGCAGTTCAAAGCCAGTTTTCAGCAGACTTCAGGAGGATAACGTTAAATCTTAGAGTCGATGTTGCAAATAGTGACAGTCACATCATACATGGACTACAATCACTAATCAAAATTCGAGAGCCTGTGCAAAATGAGGGAGTTGGATGATCCCACATTAGGTATCTTCCAGCTTGAAACTGGGAGGCTCAATTTGGGTGAGCACAGTATGAAGGAGTGTCACATGTCCTGCATCATTTCTCTCTTTTCTTCCTTTTTAACTCTACTGCTGCGAGTGAATAATGATTCACAATTTTAGATTTCTAGCACCAAAAGGGAATTTGAAGGTCACAAATGCACTATGTTCCATATAAAAATGAAGAAATACAGGACTTGTCTCTTCACTTGCACCATGAAATACCTGACTCTTTGAATGCTGCCTTGTATTGTCTTTAATCCCTTACAGTGTCTATGCCTGAACAAAACAGTGAATACCGTTAATGAGAATGAGCACAAAAATAAGTGGCAATTATTACTTGAAGTGCTGACAGCTTGAGACGTGGCTCCTCTTTCCAAAGAACCATATAAAAAACATACTCACTTTACCTATAATTCTAGAGGATTCATGGATCCCCCAGAAAAAAAGATATCTCTGGATAAACCCCTTATTGACTTACAGAAACAACATTAAGAATTTCTTTCCTCAGGTATCCATTACCTACAGACTTTGTATTTCAGAAGTCAAATAAGAGACTGTAATTAGGGGGAATCAAGATTTTTCTAGGGACAAAAAGCTCAAAACTAATAAGGAAATGTGTTAAAATCTGGACACTGAGTAGTCAGCAAAGAGTTGCATCACTTTTTGAAAGAAGAGCAATCTCAACACATCACTATGTAATAGTCTATAATTAAGTTACATGGATAATTGTTTTTAGCCTTGTGAGAGTTTCAAGTGTAGAGCATGTGATATTCACAATCACTCCTGAATCTCTAATCATTTTTACATTCTCTTGTCTAAATCAACAACAAAACATAGGAGAGGAATCATTTGGGTAAGTATAAATCAAAATGTCATATTTTCAGTTAGTAGGTAGTCCATTAGAAGCCATAAAAGGAATGCTATACATTTTATAAATATGACAATAACTGTGATGTAGTTAGGACTGCATTAAAAACACATTTCAACAGGATGGGGTAGCTATTGGTAAAATAGGACTTTTTCCTTAGGGTGTACTTCTCAGTGTAGGAATGGCCAGAGGATTTACATGAGAATGGTGAACGGGACCAGAGATCAGTGAGCTATGCAGAGCAGAGTTCAAAGGCCAGGATGCAGCCCACTGGTACTTAGGAATCCTCTCTTTTGTGAGGAATTCCAACTGGGTCCCAGGGCAGTTGGACAACTCATTGTCCTTCTATTTAGAGAAGGCAGTTCTCATTAGGGAGTTTTAGGAGTAGCTTTGTGGCAGCATAGCTTCCTCAAGTGGCCCTAGGGTGTGGAAGCAAGCCCCTGTCACACTATTCAGTATGCTTATCAACACTCTTCTGGTTTCGATGAAGTAAAGAAGAAATATTCATGATCATGGATTCTTCTTTCCCTCAAGATATATTTATATGCCCTATGAGTGTCCTCCTTTATTCATTCGATAAGCATTTCTCAAGTGACTACTTTAACAGTAGTCCAGAGAGAAAAATAAGGTACTACAGGAATGGGATGGACACATTCCTCACTCAGCCCAAGAAGTCCGTTACAGGGCAGAGGAAGTGCACTAAAGGTTTTTGGTTTTCTTTTTTTTAATTATTGAGGTATAATTCATATGCCATACAATTCACCATTTTGCAGTTTACAATTCACTAGTTTTTTAGTGTATTCACAGAGTTTGACAACAATCACCACTATTTAATCCTCAAACATTGCATCACTCCAAAAAGGAAAACCTGTTCTTATTAGTAATCACTCCTGATTTATCCCTCCCTCCAATTCCTGGCAACTGCTATCCATTTTCTGTCTCTATGGATTTCCCCACCCTGGATATTTCATACAGATGGTTATCATACAATTAAAGGTCTTTTGTGATTGCCTTCTTTCATTTACTATAATATTTTCAAAGTTTATCCATGTCCTATAGCTGAACTTCACTCCTTTTATGTGACCAAATAATTGTCCACTCTGTGGGCATGACACACATATTGTCTCTCCATTCATTAGTTGACAAGTGTTTGAATTTTCTTCACTTTCTGCCTATCACAAATTCTGTTACTACAAACATTCCCATACAACTTTTTGTGTGAACATATGCCTTCAGTTCTCTTAGGTATATACCCCTCATAGATTGTTGGGTCATATGGTAGCTCTATGTTTAAATTTTGGAAGAACTGTCAAATTGTTTCCTGTGGATTTACAGGAATTAAATTCTCACCAACAATATATGAACGGTTCACTTTTTCTATAACCTTACCTGCCCTTGCTATTTTTCTGTTTATGTTTTTTGTTGTTGTTTTTTTTTCTTTTTTTTTTAAAGGTATATTCATTGTAGTGGATATAAACTGATAGCTTAGTGTGGTTTAATTTTCATTTTCCTAATGAGTAAAGATATAAAAGTTATTTAATGTCATTATTGACCATTTGTATATCTTCTTTGGAGAAATGCCTATTTTGATCCTCTGTCCACTTTTGTCATTGAGTTTTGTCTTTATCAGTATTTGATTTCTAAATATGTCCTACAGTGTAAGTTGTCTTTCACTATCTTGATAGTGTACACTGATGCACAAATGTTATTAATTTTGATGAAAATGAAATTTTTACTCCTCTTTGGTTGCTTGCGCTTTTGATGCTATATCTAAGAAACTTGCTTAGTCTAATGTTGCCAAGTTCAATATTTACACCTGTGTTTTCTTTTAAGAGTGTTATAGTTTTAGCTCTTACATTTAAGTCTTTAATTCATTTGGAGTTAATTTCTGGAAATGGTATGATATAGGGGTCCAAATGTACCCTTTTGTATGTGGATGTCTAGCTGTTATAGTACCATTTGTTGAGGAGTATCTTTTTCCCATAGAATGGAGATCCATTCTTGGCATCCTTCTGGAAAATCAGTTATGCATTGGTATATAGATTTATTTCTGTACTCTCAATTCTATTCATATTTATATGTCTATCCTTATGCCAACATCATACTGTCTTGATTATCTAACCCTGTAGTAAGTTTTTATAGTTTGTGGGAAGTGTCAATCCTTCAACTTTGTTTCTGTTTCAACTATTCTAAGTACTTTGCATTTCTATATGAAACTTGGACTAAATTTTGAAAGATGATTTGGAGATGGCCAGCCACAGAAGAGATCAAATTCCTTGGATGAAATGCTTTTGGATAAAGAAGTGTCAGAGGAAAACAAAGGGAATATAACTAAAGTCTAAGCATGAGATGGATTGAAGGTAAATTGCTGCATAATCACAAGCACTGAGACAAAGAAGCAGGTACTTTATGATTGAATGCAGCTGGACCAGAGGATAGGGAATTGTGAGATATGAGGATGGAATGATATGTGGGGCCAGATCACAAAGCATTTGATCTTATAGGCAGTATTTTATCCTGTAGGCAGTGGGGAGTCACTAAAGTTGGTGGCCATTCTTTCTTGTTTCCGTGTTAAAGTAAATACTCTTTCCTGGTATTTGCACAACACTGGAGTTATTTTGAGATATGGATATGCACACACACACATATTTTTTTTTTAAGATTTTATTTATTTGACAGCGAGAAACACAGCGAGAGAGGGAACACAAGCAGGGGGAGTGAGAGAGGGAGAAGCAGGCTTCCCGCTGAGCAGGGAGCCCAATGTGGGACTTGATCCCGGGTCTCCGGGATCATGACCTGAGCCGAAGGCAGTTGCTTAACCAACTGAGCCACCCAGGCGTCCCACACACACATTTTTTTAAACTGATCCAAAACACTCCCAAATAATATTGAGTCCTAGGATATAAATTAAGACTCAGGAGGTGCTCTGGATACTTTATAGTTAATTTCCCAAGATAGAAGGGAAAATCATAGTGGGAGATGAACCATGAGAGACTATGGACTCTGGGAATCAAACTGAGGGTCTCAGAGGGGAGTGGGTCGGGGTATATGATGGGTGTTAAGGAGGGCACATATCGCATGGAGCACTGGGTGTTATATGTAAACAATGAATCTTGGAACACTGCATCAAAAACTAATGACCAAACTGTAATGGTGACTAACCTCTCTAAATTATGTATATTGAGAAAGGCCAAAGAAATAGTAGTGAATTAAAAAAAAATGTACTCTGTTATTTTTGTTTTTAAACTTCCCTTTATGTCTCAGAGACAGCTTTTCATAATGCCTAAAGTTTAATTACCTAGAGTGAGTTAAGCCTTACCATATACTTTAATCCCTAATGGAAAAGTCCAATATAATATGGTACCAGTCAGTTACATGAGAGTTTTTAGTGCAGTGAAACTTAGCACAAGATTTCGTTTAAATGCCCCAGAAATAGGACACCATGTAACAGAGAATCTTGGATGGGTAGTCCAAAGCTGTGTGGCTAAGAGCTGGGGAATTAACATTATTAGAGAAGGAGTCAGATCAATTCTTAAATGAATATGAGCTTCAAAGTAGAGCTGAAAAAGGGTTTATATAAATTCTTCACATCCAGTGACTGTCATAGCAGTTGCCAGTAGGACATTTAATAACCAGCTGACACAAGGGGATTTGCTGTTGAGGCTTGCAAAATGCCAGAAAACCCCAACATGATCTGTATATGGATACTAGACCACTTTCCTACAAGGACAAGAAAAAGCTTCTCACTGAACCAAACACCATCTTTGAAAATTTACCCTCCCTAAAATGACTTAAAAGAGATGGATTGAAATTTCTTTAATTAGGAAATTTGTTCTTTCGGTTACTGGGAACAAAGGAGATTCACGAGAAAATACGCATCAGTTGTAGTAAAAAGAAAAATTTAAGCTGCCCTTTTTTGCAAATTTGAGTATCATATGTACATCTTTTTCTTAAAGGTGTAACTGTAGTACATTTTTCTGAATATATAAATATTCATTATAAAAAGTCACAGTAGGGGCTCCTGGGTGGCTCAGTTGGTTAAGCGACTGCCTTCGGCTCAGGTCATGATCCCGGAGACCCCAGATCGAGTCCCACATCAGGCTCCCTGCTCGGCAGGAAGCCTGCTTCTCTCTCTCTCACTCCCCCCACTTGTGTTCCCTCTCTGGCTGTGTTTCTCTCTGTCAAATAAATAAAATCTTTAAAAAAAAAGTCACATTATATAAAAATATGAGGAAGAAAGTTAAGGCCTTTGCAATTTTACCACAGTGAGATAACCCTCACTGTTATCTGAATGGCCCTCTTTTATGCACCTTTATAATACACTTCTAATATATATAAATACATGTACCTATACATAAAAATATGTATATATGTATTGTTTTATCTAATAAGATCCTATGTATTCCATATGCTGTGTCTTCTGACCATCTCCCCCATTGTCAGCACCCTAAAGCTCTTCACCCTCACCCCACCATAGACAATGGAATTTTCTTTCTTTCATTTCAATCCAAATGCATATTAACCTCACAAAACATGCCTAGTGAAAACTAGAGGTTTCCTTTAACCATTCTAATGGAATCAACATTTTATCTGTTATATATGTGAGTGTTTAAAAAAAATCTGTTAAGATGGCTCAATGATTCAAAGACAGAATGACAGGACGAAAACTTGCATCTTTCAGTTCCTCTGTTTTGTGGTTAAAAATCCTATGCTATGCAGGCCCTCAAGAACTTCAAGTCTCTCATTTCCCAGATGAAGAAACTGAGGCCGAGGATTAAATGTCTTGTTCACATTAAAAGCCTGTTAGAAGCAGAAAGCAGGCTACCTTTATTTGAATCCAAGAAGTGAAACATCTTTTTTATAAGGTCAGTAACCCCCTTGCAAAACAAAATAAAAATAATAAACAATAATGATTATGATTTATTGAGCATCTATTAAATGTCAGAAACTACATTGGGCCTTTATACAAATTTAGTCTATATATGCAAGTATTACTGTTAACCCAAGTGCAATTGTTAACATTTTGTAGAGGAGGAAAATAAGGCACACAAAAGGCCCATCCTTTGCTCACATCAAGCAGCTCCGACTCTACAGACTGTGCGGCTCTTGTTCTGGGCTACCGTCCAACAGCAGTGCCTGGAACGTGGAGGCTGGTGACTCAGGCCTTGTAAAGCTACCCTCAGCATTAATTTTCAGCTTTCAACTGATACTGCTGACAGCTTTCCCTTTGTCAAGTGAGGAATTCAGCCAAATAGACCTCCCATCATCTAATCTCTTTCCAATTGGCTGGTCCAGAATCTACTAACTGGTAAAGCAAGTTTATGCTTTGTATTTTAGAAACAGAATTGATGCTATGTAAATTGACTCTTGACTGCACTTAAGTGGAGTATTTAAAACCAAATAGAGTAGACCTACCCCCTTGGGCTTCATATTATACCCAGAGCACAGTGGAGGGAAACAGTGCTAGAGTCCACTTTTTTTTTTT
>PITA01013478.1:0-57351 GCA_004023965.1 Spilogale gracilis | reverse complement strand
CCCTTCCCCAGTGCGGGCTCCCCCTTCCCCAGTGCGGGCTCCCCCTTCTCCAGTGTGGGCTCCCCCTTCCCCAGTGTGGGCTCCCCCTTCCCCAGTGTGGGCTCCCTCTTCGCTAGTGCGGGCTCCCCCTTCGCTAGTGCGGGCTCCCCCTTCTCCCTGTGTGGGCCATCTGGCTCTCACTCTCACCATGCGGTAGATGCACCTTCGGTTCTCAGTGCCTCTTCTAGATCACTGTCCCTCCCCCCGTTTGTCCTCAGATGGTCCTGCTCCCCTGCACTCTACGAGGCCCCGCTAAGGTCATCCCCGCCCCACTGGGCAGTGCCAAACATCTCCTGTTCCATCATGTTTTTCCATCCTGAGCTCACGATAGCGTGATAGCATCCACTTTCCCGGGTCCCTGATGTTCTCCCTCCCCAAGGCTCCTCCTCCACCTTTCTCCTGGACTCACACCCATTGCTGGGATCTGGGGTCCCCACCCTCCACCGTCATGATCTCAGGTTCCAGATGCCCTTTCAGACCTTCCTGTCCTCCTTGCTCTATCCTCCCGTTGCTTCCAACCCCCCCTCCCACTCACCAGCTCTTCTGAAACCCAGGATCCTGGTCACCTGTCATGGCCTCGTGCTCCTCCTAACTCAGCTCAGATGCCACTGGATTATCGTGCGTCCCCATCTGCTTCCTGGTCCTGTCACGTCATCAGATGTACTTAGTAGTAGAATCTCAGGCTCCTTCGCTGAGTCCTCTCCTGTCTTGTGTCGGTCCCAGCCTCTGCCTCCAAGGGAACCCCAGGGCCGCCAGTTCACCCTTACCAACCTCGAGTGCATTCTTCACGCTGCTCCCTCCCCCCACCTGCTCTCCTCCCCTCTCCACCCCTCTCCTCCAGCCTCCCTTCCTCCTGCCGGACCTCTCACTGAGGAGAGGAGAGGAGGGGACAGCAGGGGAGGGGAGGGGATGGGAGAGGAGAGGAGAAGGGAGGAGGGGATGGGGGGCATTCAGGCCCGCTACTGTCACGGCTGCTGCTTCTCCCATGCTCAGCTGGTTTGTGGAGCCAGACAGAACTGAGTCTGGGGGTGGCCTGGGCTGGGGGTGGGGCAGACACAGCAGGAGGGGTTCGGGTTAGGAGGCCTGACCCCACCCACTACGTCTCATGACATGACAGGTGCAGGGTCCAGGACACGAATCGAGTGACTCGCTGGGGCAGCCGGAAGCACAGGCTGGTCATGCTCTTCTCTGAGGACACTTTCCCTTGGGGACCTGACGCTGTCGCACTGCCCTTTTCCTTCCTGTCCTCTGCACTGGTCAAGTGTTCTGCCTTTCCTTCCCTCGCCGTCTGCTTGCCTGCTTCCTCCCCTCCGCACGCACATGTGCTCCCATCAGTAACAAGCACCTCTAGACCCATTTCCGCCTCCAGGTCTGACTCCTTTGTGTGTTGTTCCCTTTACATCAAACTCTTGAAGGATGAGTTCTCTCCTCCGTACCTCTGACTTTACCGCTGTGGCAGGCTCAGAACCAAGAGTCCCTGGCAGCATCCCCCTCCTGCTTTTCTATAGCGGGTCCCCCTGCTTCACCCCTGCTTTCCTCTAGTACATTCTTAACACACTGTGTGAGGGGTCTTTGTAGAACATGCCTCCTTGCTCGTAGCCCTCTCATACCCCCCCTCACTTAAGGTAGACCAGGGTCTTCTGTGACCAATAAGGCCCCAAAGGACCTTCCCAGCCATGTCCCTCTGAATTCACCCCTCTGGCTCCCCTTGCTCAGTCCACTTCAAAGACGCAGGCCTCTTCACCATTTCTTACCCCAGGGCCTTTGCACAGGTTGCTCTTACCTGGAATGCTCTCTCCCCCAAGTATCTGTGTGTCCCCCTCACACTCCTGCACATGGGGATTTCTGTCTATTTTGCTGTGTCCCCAGCACCTGCAGCAGGGTCTGACAAGTGGTTGGAGCTCAGGGTGCATTTGTGGAGTGAAAGAGTGAACACTGCCAGCAGGAGCACTGAGTGTTCCTGATGAGACAGCTCTGAGCAATGCAGCATCTGGCTCGGTCCCCTCCTGTGGGCCCTGCAAGCCTCTGTCCTCGCTGGCCTTGGAGGAGATGCCTCCCCGCTGGCCCTTGCTGCAGTGAGTCCCTGGGGAGTCCCTGTGTTCACGGTCTCATCACAAGCTGTTCACCCTTCCCACCTCACAGTGAGTCTCTGCTGATGCGCGGCCTCTGCCCTTGCCTGCCGTTCTCACCCTGAGCTTATGCACGGAAGCTGAGCTCGCCTGCTGACTTGGGGACCGTTCCTGGATGAGCCATCCCCATCCCCGGGAGGAAGGCTGGGAAGGGGGCCCCTGTCCTGCATCTCTTGGTTCCTACCACAAAGAGCATGCCTCCCTGGGTTTCTCTGAGTTTGAGGTCTGTTGGCAACACTGATGGGGGACCTAGGGGCCAGGGAACATCACATACTTCTTCACCTTCTACTTGCATATGGCACCCTGAAGCTGTGGGATGCTTCTGCTCTGCCTCTCAGTGGCTCCCGTGGGACCCAGTGTCCCCTTCCTTGGGCATCAACTGAGGCACACATGAGCAAACACTCGAGAAGGGGCTCTGAACTCTAATACACATATTCAGGACTGTCGACCCACACAGGGAGGATTCACTGTGCCCTTGTTTCGGATGCTGGGGGAGGTGGCCACCGCCCCACATGGACGCCTGCTGTGCCGTGGCCACTGTCCTGGGTGGCTCTGTCTGTGTCTAGGAGCTGCGGTGGCTCCACAGTGGGTGGTGTCCCAGGGCCATGTCCCCCATCGGCAGACCCCAGGCTACTTGCCTGGTCTGCTCCAACGAGGGCTTCGCCTGCCCGGGTGTGCTTCGGCACACGGAGGCTGTGTCCCACCTCTGCCGTGAGTCCCAGCTGGAAGGATGTCAGGGCTAAACAACCCCAGCGGAGAACAACCTCTGGGCCGAGGGGCACTTCTGGGTGGGGGGTGGGTGGGCTCCAAATTAGGCCCTATCCCTGCTCCTTACTTGGCCCAAGGAGTACCATTTCTCTTCTCCCCCGACGTTGTTTTCTGTCCTGCTGCTCCTAAAAGGCTTCAGTAACACACAAGGATGCAGAATTGGCCTGGGGCTCGGCGCCGCCTGGGTGGTGTCGGCTCAGGGGACTTCGGGGCCCCCCTCACCTGGAGCCACCCAGGAAATGACATTTCACAGACATGTATGGTTCGCTGACCTCTTTTGATGTCACCATGGTTCTTTAAATGTCTGCATTTGTGGTCTCAATCATTTATTTTTGACCTCTCAAGTAACTGGGCCTGAATTAGAACACGCGCCGGGTGGGGGGGCCTGATCTGGCTGCAAAGGGTCATCTGGACGGCATTTCGCTGTCATTACTCTCCAGCTCTTTTTGCTTTTTAAATAAATAATAATAATAAAAAACTTGCTTAAAACAGAGCCACATGCACGCAATACTGCAGAACCCCAGACGTAAGCACCCATGGGTGCATGGACTTAGCCACGGGGTGGCTCGGGATAGGGACCTGCCATGCCAGGAGAGGTCTGGGAGACCAGAGCCCTGGGCTCTTTCAGGGGAGTGGACACAGACAGGTGTGTGTCCTTCCCTCCCAAAGCTGGGGACCCGGAGGGCTAATCCTGCCCCCTTTGGCGGTTCCAGAGGGGCGCTCAGCATTAGGGCCCCAGCCCCAGCCTCCCAGGCTCCGTGGTGCTCGGTACTGTTCACGGCTTCCCTGGGCCTCGCTTTCTCCTGCTCACCCTGTGGCTTGCGGCGGGCGCCTCTCCGGGTGGTTGGAGAGCCCAGTGTAGGATGAGAGTGGACGGGACCTCGAGCCCTCTGCTCTTTCCCACCAGGCCCGAGACGAGGTCCGGGCTCTGGGCTCTGGCGCTGTTCTGTCTCTCTGCGGCTCAAGGCCCTTTTGGCAGCTCGCCTGTTGTGAGATGAAGGCAATCTCCATTTTGCCCTCGAGTCTCTCGGCTGGGAAACGGAAGTGTGGGCAGGGGGCTCCCTGTGCCAGTCCCCTAGCATCCTGCAATGCGCGGAAACCGCCTTGCGCTCGGGCTGCTTAGCAGGAGCGGTCCTGGGGGCTGGTGATGGAAAGAGTTTATATCTCCGCCAGACGGAGTATTTAAAAAGGCCAGCCTCACAGGTATTTGGACATAAAGTGGGTTTTACGATACCGGTATGCAGCAGGCTTGGTGAACCTCAGGTTGGCAGGGGGCCCGTCCTGAAGCCCTTACCCTGACCGCCTTCCACTCTGAGCTGCGGCAGACCCAGCGACTTCTCGGGGCTGGGACTAGGAGGAAGGTGGCCGCAGGAGGCCCCCAGGTCCCGGAAGCCCAGCCGGGGCAGGCTGTTTGGTGGTGACAGGACTGGGCAGAACAGGGCTGCCTTCCGCTCCAGAGGCAGGGCGGGGACACCTCCAGCAGATCAGGTTTTCTCGGAGGTGACCCCTGTGGTGGTCGGCATTGCCACGGGGGCAAGTCCGCGCTGGGTGTGGCTGATCCTCCCCGGAGGAGTGGCCCCAGCAGGGGAGCGTCCCCACTGTCCTTTTGCCTCAGCTCTGCCTCCTACGGCTCTTCCTCTGGATTCCCCAGGATGGTGACACCTCGAGAGTGGCCAAGACCAGGTGCCCCCAGACCCTGATCTGCCGCTTCCTGCCCTCCTGGGACTGGGAGAGAGGGTTTCTGGCCTTGCCGATTTATTTTATGCTCAGCTTGGGCTTTCTCATTTATGCTCTGGACCTGATTTTTTGGGGGCAAAGTGGAGGAAGACATCCAGACACCCCACTTATGGGCCGCTGACCTGCCTGGGGAGCTCCCACCTGGAATCGCTACAGAGTCAGTCCTGCTGCCCCAAGGCGAGACTCACTTGGTCCCTCCGCTCAGAGCCATCCCCCGTGACTGTTCCTGGGATGAATGAGTAAGCAGGGGATGGTGAGCCATGCTGGGCCAGTCGAGAGAGGATGGGCACCTGTGTGAATGTCAGGTCCTGCCGGAGGTGGAACCCCCCGAAGCTGGGCTCTCCTTTTCACAGATGACGTCTGGATGGATAGAATTCTAGGGTCTGAATGTTGAGGCCAGGGCTTATGAAAATCCCCTCTTTTCCTTAAACGAGCATAATTTAGATGTCACCTGGCTCCATGGAACGCTACAAAATACCTCTGATAAATCAGACAGCTGCCCATGGCTAAAGGGGGTGTGGTGGTTGGCATGTACCTACGTACCCCCTGTCCCCCTGCCCCCCGCCCTTTCCGGTTCTGTGCTCTGGGCCCTTTCTTTAGGCTCTGAAAGCTGTGTTCTTCTAGACTCATGGGCCAGGTAGGTACACCCTTGGGTCCTCCCTGGCCTTCCTGGGCATCCAGCATCACCCCTCCATTCCTGTGTTCAGCCCTGGGCCTCCCGAGGATGTCCCGCCACCTCCCCTCTCCATCTCAGGGTGTTCACCCCCTCCCCTGCAGAGTTCTCTCTCTAGACAGATTGGGGAGGAGCTCCGGCGAGCCCCTTGCTTGCTTATGGACTCTAAGGACTCCACTCTGGTTTGGTTCAAGATGTCGTCAGGTGGGTGGTGGGGCAGAAGGGGTGATGCTGACAAGCCTGGCAAAGTTAGAGGAATTTAGGAATCTTCTGCTTTGGTTACTGGCCTGGTCCCCTTGTGGTCACTCTTCCTCAGATGTCACCCCATTTTTTTTATACAGGTTTTTTTAAGATTTTTAATTTATTTAAAAATAAATTTGAGAGAGAGAGAGCATGAGAGAGGAGAAGGTCAGAGGGAGAAGCAGACTCCCCGTGGAGCTGGGAGTCTGATGCGAGACTCAATCCAGGACCCAGGATCATGACCTGAGCTGAAAGCAGTGGCATAACCAACTGAACCACCCAGGTGCCCCCCATTTCTTCCTTTTTGCTTCTCAAGGGAGCTTCTTCCCCATTCTGATGCCTAAAGCAATCAGAGTGGAGTTGTGTGTGTTGAGGAGGATTGAAGATGGGCTATAATGGGTGAGCTTTCCGTTGTTCTGGGCACGTTGCTTAGTTCCCAAACTATGTTAGTCTTCTTGGGCTCCCAGAACAAAGTACCGCACACTGTGTGGCTTAAACCGCAGACGTAGATTTTCTGGTAGATTGGGAGCCTGGAGACCTAAGGTCAGGTGCCGGCGGGGCTGAGGCCTCTCCCCTGGCTTGCAGACGGCCGCCTCCTGCTGTGTCCTCGCACCGTCTTTCCTCCACGCGCACATCTCAGGTGTGTCCCCTTCCCCTAAGGACCCCAGTCCCGCTGGATCACAGCCCACAGATATGACCTCATTGTACCTTCACTACCCTCTTAAAGACCCCATCTCCAGATGCAGTCACGTGCTGAGCTTCTGGGGGTTGGGACTTCCACATGTGAATTGAGAGGGGTACCCTTCATACCATCATGGGGGCCTTCTGCTTCACACTGGTGGCGTCTCCTTGGGGCGACCACTAGTCAGCCTCTGGTGCTCGTGTCCTCGGACTGCCCAGGGAAGCCAGCCGGCCACGGGCCACGGATGCCTCTGAACTGGTTATGGCCCCACGCCCTCACAGCCCTTGATTTTCTGTTCCCTCCGGAGCAGCATACATTTTCTTCAGACTGTGGAAAGTTTTGTGGCCTCTTGTATAATCCCAGACAAGCCTCCTGCATTGAAATTGTTCGAGAATTGGGTTCCAATTTCCCAGGAGCACGTAGCGTGTTGCCAGAAAAGCAGAATTGTTGGAGATTTATGTCGGGTTTTCTGACAGAAGGAAGATTTCCTTTTGTTTCTTGGAACTGACTGGAGTGTGCTTGCCAGGAGAGCGGCCTCAGAAGGAGCAGATCATTCTCCCCTGGTCTTCCTCCTTCTTTTTTTATTCCCTCTCAATTTATTTTCAGGTCAGAGCTTCATGAGGTCGCTGAAGCTGTGAAATCTGACAGACTCGCCATCTGAGCAAACAGACTGTCCAGGAAAAGGTTTTATTTGGCTCACCACGGTGATGTGACAGTCTGGGAAGAGCCCCAGCCTTTCCATTTCATCTTTGCCTGAAAGAGTTTGGTTCAGTTCAGCAAATATTAATTGAGTGACTCCTTTGTGCCAGGGATGAAGTCAGGTGCCAAGGCTCTGCAGCCGGGTAGGTCCAGTCCTGCCCTGAGCAGGGCACACATGGAAGCTCACGCGTCCTCTCGAGGTGCCTCCCACGCAGCCCAGGTGCCCAGGCTGTTAACCTAGCCAAACAACTTCATAACTATTGATAAAGAAGGTGCCGCCGCCCCGAGCTCCCCATGTCGCCCCTGCTGCTCTGGCCTGCGTCCACTCCAAGTAGTGGTCTCTGTGCTAAACCACTGAATATTTGGAGTGTCACCCCTGTGAAGGGCATATCGACGGGCAGGGATTGGGTTGAGTGTTAGGTGCTGGGAGCGGCATTTTGAGGGAGGTGAGGACCAGGTCAGATTTTGAGTAGTAATTGAGCAGACAGACAGGGGAGGCAGGAGGAAGGCCGTTATAAGTAGGGGGCGTAGGCTGTGCTCTGGGGCAGTGCATGGCATGGGAGGGGTGGGGGCGGGGCGGGAGCAGGGGGCTGGCTGGGGGCGCTGGAGCAGGGGCAGCGCCGGGCAGTGGTAGCCGGGCAGAGAGGGAGAGGCTGGTGGAGGGAACTGGGACGCCGAGCCTGATCCAGAAAACCAGGGCTTTGCACGGCATTCCACGGGGCCAAGGGCCTGAGGCTGAGCGAGGAAAGGGCGATGATCTATGTGGTCCCGTTACATTTTTAAAATGTACACATTTTAATATCCTGCCTTGTTTCAGAAAGGATTCAGGTTCTAGACACATAGCTGATGCTCAACCAACAGCCGTGTGATGGATTTTATATTTAAAGCCAATTATAAAGAAACATACAACACAGTTGAACATTTTTGGTGCGAAAAGTGAGGAAAGGATGAGAAGTTGAGGCAGGATTAAATCATGGCGTGTGTGGCACAGAGCCGTCTATGAGACGTGCTCCTAAGGTCCGAGGACCCAGCGACAGAGGGATACACTGTCATTGAGAGTCAAGGGAGGGCGCGGGAAGTCCACCCAAGGGAGGCCCCGGCAGGAGGCTCGTCGCCCAGGGGCAGCGTCACCGTGTGGGCAGCGTCACCATGGGGCTTGCGCCCGGCCGCGGCGTGAAGGGCAGACTCTGAGGGTTGCTGGTGTGTGTTTCCCATGAACCAGTCCCACCAACTGGGCAGCAAAAGCGACGGACATTCGTTCTCCCAGAGTTCCAGAGGCCAGGAGTCCAAAAGCAAGGCCCTGGCAGGGCCCACAGACAGGGACTCGTCTCTTCCTCGCTCCCGGTAGAGGTGGGCGATTCCTGGTGTTCCTGGGCCCCCAGCTGCCTCCTCCGGGCTCTGCCTCCATGGCCTCCTCCCTGTGCATCCCTCTGCACGTGGCCAGACAAGTTAGGACCGCTGTGCCATCTGTAGGGCCCTGCCCACTCCAGGGACGACCTCGTCTTAACTTGATCCCATCAGCAAGGACCCTATTTCCAAATAAGTTCACTTTGCCAGGTACCAGGTTAGGACTCGAGCATGTCTTCTTGGGGACATGATTCAGACCTCAAGAGCAGGTCCTTCCTGGGCTCGAAGTGCTGGCAGCAGGAAAGTTACAAGGACCTCTGTACTGCAAGGCCTGCCAGACTCACCGATGCGCTGAGGCACGGCCCTCCCGGGGGAGGTTATGTGGAGCTTTTCACCAACTTGTTTGACCAAAGGAACTTTCCACCCCCCCATCCCTTTCCCTTTATTTTGGGAGAACATCTGTGGAGAGAATGTTCTGTGGCACGTCGCTTGGGAAAGGATGCCTTAGCTGCATTGCAGACTCGAGGCAGGGACACACAGAGCCTCCCCCCTTGCGGTGAAAGACTTCTGAAGAAATATCGCCGCATGACCCCTCCTCCCTTTTTGTGGTTTTAAAGCTATTTTGGACCTGAAATACATCCTGGATCTAATTTGCATTTGCATTTAGATTTAAAGGAGTAGACGTTTTCTTCTCATAAAAAAACCCAGCAAGTTGTCCATTCAAACTGGGGGCCTGTGTAACAATCACAGCTCTTGGGTTCTTGTTGTCCGCCCGGCATCCTGCTCGCGTGGGGAACAGACGTACCGGTGCGTGAGCCGGAGCCTCGCCTCTTGCAGTATCTGTTCTAGAGGGAGAGAGGAAGGGAATCAGTGTGGTAGTCAGCTTGGCTGCGGTAACAAAATACCACGGGACAGGCAGCTTAAGCAAGATACTGATTGCCCCCATTCCTCGTGGCCGGGAAGCCGAAGACCACCGTGCTGGCCAGTTTGGGTTTTGGTGAGAGGCTGCTTCCTGGTTTCAGACGTCTGCCTTCCTGCCGTGTCCTGGCGTGGCAGAGCCCCCCCCCCCCCTTCCTCTTATCGAGCTGCTAATCCCATCATAAGCGAGGCTTCCTCTTAGTGGGGATGCATTTCAGCCTGTAACTGTCAGCGAACAGATAGTCCAGACCGTGGCCTGGTGTGGAGGAGGGTGGCCGGCTGGCAGGGGTGGGGTGATGCTGTGAGGGCTGTCCCTGGGGTGCTGGGGTGGGAAGGGAGGGAGCTGCCTGGGAAGGGCCAGGAAGGGTGCTGGAAAGTACTGATCACTTGAGAAGAGCTGTCATTGCAAAGGGCCTGGGATGGAAGGGGCTTGTTGTGGTCCAGGGCTGTGGTCCAGGGCAGAAGGAGACCGCCCGGGCTGCTGGAACCCTGCGATCGTGGGGGAGGGGCACGGTGGGAGGGTGTCGAGCAGGTAGTCCAGGGGAGACTGGAGGGGCCTGGAGTGGCGATGAGGAGTAGTGCACAGATCTGAGATGCTCCTTAGACTCAGAACCAGAGACTGTGTGGGTCTTCAACTCGAGTAAGCAGGGGATAAGTGGTCCAGGGCATCAGGAAGGTGAAGCCAGAGGAGAGACAGGCTCAAGGAGGCAAAACAAGACTATTGTCGACTTGTTAAACGTAAAATATTTATTACACGTCCAAGGAGGCAGCTGGATACAGGAATCAGGGCTCAGACAAGGAAGTTTCTCCACCAACCACTATTTGCTGCTCCAAGCCGTGAGCCATGCCCAGGAGAGTGTGGGTGTGGGAGGGTGGCGGGCAGGGTCCTACAGGGTTTGGAGCCCCGGTTGGGAGAGGGGACAGGTGGTAACAGCGGGGCTCAGAGGGAGGGCTGGGCGGACAGGGGATGTGCGGTCAGTTCTGCGCCGGACTGCTGGGAAACTGACATGGGAAAGAGGCCAGTCTGGATTTGGTGGTCTGGCCGGGGACAGCTCTTGTAGCAAATATGGAGGAGATGGGAGTGGTTGGAGTGGGCTAAAGCAGCAGAGAGGGTTGGAGAGAGGAGGGGGAGAAGAACTCTGATTGACGGGTGATGAGGAAGAAAGAAAACTTGAGAAGAAGAGAGAAGACCAGGTGCAGAAGTAACCTGTCTCCAACCTGCTTGGGGCGGGGTTCTTCTCCGGGGCCACGGGAGGGAGAAGGCAGCCGCGGGTTGGAAGGATCCAGAAGCGAGAGCTGGGCTGGTGGTTGGTGGGAGCTGAAGTCTGAGTGTAGAAAAGACCCACCAGGGGAATACTTTCTCTCCCAACCTGGAGACAGATGTTCCCCCTTTCACGGAGCGGGTGGCCTCAGGCCTGTATGTCCGTGTGCACTCTGCTGCGACACTGGGAAGTACAGCAGTATTTAGAGTAAGAGGAGTTAGAGAAGAACGCACATTTGTTTGACCTTGTCCAGGCTGTTCGCACTGGCCGGGGCAGCTTCCGCGGCCTGGACAGGGAAGGAGGCGTGGGGAGGGGGGCACTGACCTTGACTCCGCTGGCTTCCCGTCTGGCCTCCGTGTCTGGGCCCCACCCTTGCCTGCAGGCCTTCTGTTGCCCCCAGATATCTCCTTCTTCATAGTTGGTCCCTCTTCTCCCTGGAGGTGACAGCCTCGCCAGCATTGTCCTTGGCTGCACTCCACCTGGAGCGTCTTGTTTGAGGCAGGCTTCTGGGAGACCCCCCATCCCAGGCATGCCGAGCCCAGAGGGCCCCCTACCCCCGGGCGTGCCGAGCCCAGAGGCACACCTGAGTGGACACACACACGCTTACTCCTGAGAAGCCGGGCATGTCACTGAAAAGAGTTGGGACGGGTTTTTCTAGTCTCTGAACAACACTTTGACTTAGTTGCCTGTCGATCAGACTTTATTGCTCCCAAGATAGACACGCTTCCTTCTGGTACGCGGCGTTAGTGATGTTTGCAAGTGGAATCACTTAGCTGCTTCCCCCAACCTGGGTGGCTTTGGCAGCGTTGGCGTCAGACCGCAGCGCAGGAAGCAGAAGCTGGAGTCCTAGTGAGAGAAGGAGCAAACTGACTAAAGGTTCATTTGTCTAGAGTAAAAGCTTGCATCCTTTGGGGGCCTTGATGCTAACAACATTTGTGCCACACGGCAGCCTAGCCGTGTCTCGGGGGCATGTCTGGGGCTCATTTCACCTGAATCCCAGGTGAAATTAAGAGAAAGAGTTTTTCCCCCTTGCTGGACAAACCGTCATCTGGGACGTAGCCCGGGGTTTAGGGGAACACATCCATGTCCGTTTTACCCCCACGATCCTATGTGCTGTCCTGATTCCCTGAGACCTGACTGGGGGGTTGAATGTTCTCTGTTCTATCTGCAGACAGTCCCTGGAGTAATCCAGCATTCATTCATTCATTCATTCATCTAATAGTGGAGTGTCCAGGACAATACTACTTGCAGAGGATGCAAAAAGCGCAGAACAGACAAGCCCCTCACTTACGTGTGTGCGTATTTTGGTGGCTTTAATGCAAAAGGCCAGTTTCTCCAGGTGGGGCAGCTCTTTGATTGCTCAACTGCAGGCCCTCTTCTCTCTTGCTAGCAGGTGTCAGTGGCCAGATTCTTCGGGAGAGGACAGCTCTCTCCAGTTGTGGGGAGTAAGACTGATCAGTCTCACCGATCGCCGGGTGGTTGGTGCCGGGGCAGCCAGAACTCGGTCAGCGCCCGAGGGATGGGTAGGAGTGCGGGGCGCAATCTCCTCCCTCTCCCAGGGGGGGTTCTGGGCTTGGGGAATGTGACGACCGCAGGGAGCTGTCGTGACCATCCTGCTGCCACGTGGGTGAGCCACGTCGGTGCCACCGGTGGTCAGGGTGTCCGAGCTGAGAGAGCAAACGGTTCCTGATGAGGTCACTGATGTCCTCTGTCCCTCCAGACCTCTTGGGACATGAGATAATGCATTTGCCTTCCTGGTTAAGGTTTAGCTTCGATTTTCTGTAATCTTATAGCCAGAAGTATCCTTGTTGATATAGACACTTGGTTCCTTCATCCACATGCTGTCAGCACCCGCCTCCTTTTAACCCTTTCTGAGGTTCCTTGTCTTGGACTCAGTTTTGTGCAAAAGTGCTTTCTTCTCTCACTTGCCAGCTGCTTAAGGAAATCTTTGCTTCTGTCTTCCATGCCCTCTCTCCAGCTCAGCTCCTGGCTCACCCAGTGTCCTGCACGTAGTAGGATAGAGTAAGAGCTTATTGAGTTGAAGTTGAGCTTTAGACGGGACTTTAAATTTAGTGCCTACCTGTGGGCTTCTGGGAAATGACTGAAAGCGGATCGGGGGCCCGAGGGGGAGGAGGGGCTGATCAAGTCGGCTATTACTGGGCCTGGCCCGGCGGCAGTGGGATGAAAGTGTCTCAAGGGAGGTGCCAAGGAAAAACCCTTCATGTAGCCTAAGCTCTGTTTCTTATTGAAAAATGCATTTATAAGTAATCTGGACAAATAAAGTAAAAGGCACTTTATTGGGATTTAGAAGAATTCATGGCTCCAGAACATGACCCCCTGTGGTTCCCCAGCTCCTGATTAGCTGCCCGCCCCTCTCCATCACAGGGACCCTCCTGGCTGCTCCCGGGGACTGTCCTGAGACAGAGTGTCTTTCTTAATTCTTAGCATGCTGGGTATGAACAATTCTCTTGCTCTTTGTTTTACATATCAGCGTTTATGGGATATTTCGGCCAAGTACAATTATTGCCCTGTCTTCATGGAGAGGGAGGATGGACCCTCTGCCAGGTCCTCATCATTCTCTCATTGGAGAGCCCCTGGAGGTGCGGGAGGAGAGGTAGGCCTGGTCCCCGCACAGCCCAAAGGTGGGAAAGGCAGGTTTCAGATGCTCACCTCCCTTGCGGTGTCCTACGGGCATCGTCTTCCCATTTCACGGATGTTCTTCCTTTCCTGACTGGTGTTCCCCGAACCCAAAGGCACCAGCGAAGGCCGTCAGCATTAGCCCTGAGGGAACGGTCATCTTTTCTCCAGCATGTGCCTTGTGCCACGCGCTGTGCAGGGTGCTCTCCTCCTTTGTCTCCCCAAGACCTCAGACCTCACGGAGACCCTCTGAGGACAGAAAGGAGATGCTGAGAGGTGAAGGGCTTTGCCCAGGGTCACCTCACTTGGAAGTGGTGGCACCGGGATTAGAATCTTTGTAATTTCTTTTTTGGAGGTTCACTTCCTCCCGCTGGGATCATAGCAATCATATTTTCCAAACTAAAATTTGGATGCGGACTGCCTGGCATGGAGTGAGGAGGCAATAAATAGCCGTCGGACGCGCAAACAAATGGTCCCGATCACAGGCCAGCCGGCAGGAGGGGGCCCCGGTGGCTGTGGACTCTGTGGGACGCGTCGGGAGAGGCCCCGGCAGCGTGGTGGCTGGGGACGTGCACACACGCAGCTGCCTGACCCGCTGCCTTGCCAGGCCAGCCCGGGCTGGAGCTGAGTGAGACTCCAACGTACTCTAGGCCCAGCTTGGGAAAATATCACAGAGTGCAAAACAAAATTAAACAGTATTAACCACAGGCCCAGATTGCACCTATATTTTAAAAGGCATGGTGCAGCTGAGACTTAGGAAACCAAGCGCCAGCATGAGGCCGTCTTGCTTAATGAGAACCTCCGCCACTTCCTGCTCGCTTCCTGGGCCTCCCCCAGCCTTACTTGTTCATCCTCGTCTGATGCTCTCACTCCTTGGGGTCGAATTGTGGCTCCTGGGTAGGATCTGCCCTTTGCTCTCTGGAGGAAGAGGACTGGGCAGCAGGCGGGGTGGGGAAGTGCCTGGAATGGCCAGCTCCCAAATGGGACAGCCTCAGAGGCTTTTTTCTTGTGTCAGTGAGAAGGAAGACAGCAAAGTCAGCGCAGCTCACACGCGGGCATCTCAAGAAGGCTCCATGGGCTTTCCCAACATCACGGCCAGGGAAGTTTCAGAAAGGAGATACACGTGTATGTTTCCCTAGACTTTCTAGGCTTACAAGAAAGAGATATTAAATAGCCACTTCTGGCTTTATTGCGGCTTCCTCATTAATTCCTCATTAATTAATTGTTGGGTCCTGAAGTAAATAATTTTCATTCAGTACCATGTTTTCCCTCACTGGGAAAGTGGGTGTGAGTCTGGTGCTTGCGGTCACCGCTGGCTCCCTGTGGCTCTAGAGCCAGCCTCTGGGGTCACATTTCCCTTTCTGCACACGGACGCGCCTTGGGCTTTGCACCGCAAATGCATTCTGAGGAGCTGGCTTTATCTCTGCTATGCAGGTCACTCCTCGTGAGTCCCAGTGGTGGCAGCAAAGGAGGTGACGGCTCAGACCCAGGTCTGGACCAGGACCCATCTCCGCGTTGGCTCCAGCACATCACTGGGCAAATGTCCTTCTCTATTGGTGGCAGGGAGGGGACAGGCAGAAGTGTCCTCCCCAGTCACCTCCACCCTCCATCCTTCCATCTCATCAAACTGTCAGTACCAGCCGTTGTTTCCAAGCATAGAAATCGCGTGCACGTGCGTGTGTGTGTGTGTGTGTGCGCGCGTGCATGCACATGCACGTGCAGGCATGTGTTAGTTCTAGAAAAATCACTCCAGCATGATAAAGACTTGGTAAGTAAGTCTTAGCGCAAGGGACCAGGGAGCAGAGGTGCTTTCTTTGGCTCTGAGCATCCAGGCAAGATGTACTTCGGAAGGGAGCGACTGCCTATGCGTGTGTTTCTGGGCAAGAAAAAGTTTAGCGAGGGCCAGTCTGCACCGCAGGCTGCCACATCCAGCAGAAGTGGCTTCCGCTCGGGCACGGAGGTGCCTGTGCTGGCTGAGTGTGTGAGGGGAGGGCGCATGCATTGGAGCCCACAGGCCCACAGGCCCACAGCTTGTGCGGGAGTACAGGGCGGAATGGTGCCTCCCCCTTCTCTTCCCCTCCTCCAGTAAGGTCACCAATGACAAATGAACAGGAGATGGTGAAGGTGGATTGGGTAGGATTTGGACGTGTTTCTCCTGACCTTGATGGGGGCATGTCCCTCCTATTTGTAATCTTGGGCTTGAACAACTGACAAATAGCCTGATAGGAAACAAAAGCAAACAATAGACTCACTTGAAAGGTACAGTGAATAGAATTTAATTGAATTTTTTTTTTTTCGGTACAGACATTGACTTGACCCTGTGAAATGTAGAGAGTAAATCATTAGGAGAATTAGTATACATTAAAATGTGGTTTATTATCATGGAACTTTTATTGTGCTTGTAGTTGTGTTTTTAATTATTATTTTAATGACTTTCTGTATTTCAAATCATGATAAATCTATTTTATTTTTTAAAAACAAATGGACTATGGTTTTACAAGGTTGTATGCAGTGTAGAGCTGTTGATGAGTATTGCTCCTCTATTAATGAGAATGAACAGATTACAAAGACCGAAAATGGACTGATTTAGACACTTTAAAAAAGTCAATTAATATCTAACCATTAAGCACAAATGCTGTAGATTAGTCTCACTATCTTATCTATTCTCTGGGCTCCTATTGGATCATGCAGAGATGGACTTTTTAAACCAAATAAGTGAAAGAAGCTAAAAGTGGAAATGCCTAGGACCAATTAAAGCAAAGGATTTGGGGCATAATGTGGTGCAAGTACCCTGTGCCATCCTGCCTGGGGTCAACAGGAAATGAGCAGAGAGGATGGAGGTGACTATCAATGCAGTCTTTGAGGGATGAAGCAGAGGCTAGTGGCTCTGTTGGTAGAGCAGGGTGTTGGGCTATTTCTCTGATAGTAAAGATGGATTTGTGCTGGCCCATCTGCCTTGTGTCTTCTGAGCTTTCTTGAGGTCAAGGGTAAATCCTTGTTCCATGCCTGCTGGGGCTTTGTGTGCAGTCTGGTCTGTGTAGAGATCAGCTCCCTGACCACTCTGTCAATACCAAAGTCATCCAAGCTGCATTACTTGATGCATAGTATTGGTGCCATGGTCATATGTCCTAAATCATCTCGTGCAAACCTCATATTTCAAATATTTGGTCCCATTGGCCACGTGGGGGCTCACACCAACTTCCTCCCCGGCTGCATATAGTGTTTCTGACTCTGCAAGGTTGTCAGGCAACATGTCTTGGCAACCAGAGGCAGGACAATGTAGATGGGATGTGTGGGCTCTGCAGACACAAGGTCTAGGTCTGAAACCTGCCACAGAATTGAATTGTTCATTCAAGAAATATTTATTGAATCTGGGTCAAGCAGTGTTCTAGGGGCTGTGATCAAAATGGAGAAAGCCATGCATTTTAGTGAGGGTGGCGGTAAGAACAGAGAGGGACAATTAAAAAAAAAGAACAACAGTAAAAGAGTATAGCAATATGTTTAGTGTATTGCAGAATACAGGTGGAGTATACACTGTGAGGAAAAAATCATGCTGGTGAGGACAAGGAACATATAAGGGAATGTTATTACTTCATATTGTGATGAAGGAAGGCTTTACTGATAAGGGGACATTTGGGTTGAGACCCAAAGGAAGTGAGGAAATGAGCCAAGTGGAATTCTGAAAGAAGGGTCTCTTCTAGGCTCATGGCAATACAAGTGCAAAGGCCCTGGGGCAGGAGCATACTGGCCTGTCTCCTGTGGAGCAAGGGAACAGCATGGCTGCAGCAGAGTCATGTAGATAGAGGAGGAGTGGGCCAGATCATGCGGGCAGCTGGGCTGCCGTGAGGACCTTGACTTTGACTATGAGTGAGGTGGGAGCCATCTTAAAGGAAGCCCCTCCCTGGTAGAAACCAGGAGACCATCTAGGAGGCCATTACAATCCTCCGGGTGGGAGGCGCTCGCAGCGGGAACCAAGGGGGCAGCAAGAAAAATGGGAGCAGTATTAGGTTTTGGACATACTTTGAAGGTAGAATGCAAGAGGATTTGCTCATGAATCTGTGAGCAGAAGAGACAAGGATGGCTCTCAGGTGTTTTGTCTGAGCCACTGGGAGGGGGGAGCTGTCATCTGTGAGGATGGAGAATCCATAGGAAGAGGAGGTTTTGTGAGTGGTGTGTGAGGGGCTCCAGCGTTCACAGGTGCCACACGTGGAGTTTGAGATGCCTAACAGGTATGTGGGCGGCTATTTAACGTGTAGCTGGATGTGTGACTCTGGAGTTCAGGCTACAAGTCCAGGCTGAAAGTAGAAATGTTGGGGTAGTCAGCGTAGAGATGACGTTTGGAGCTGTGAGTCTCCATGAAGTGACCGGAGATTGGTGGTAAGATGGAGAAGACATCCAAGGACTGAGCCTTGGGGCATTCGAGTGTTTAGAGGGCAGGAGAGGAGGAATGAGTGAACAACATTGAGAGTAGTAGACAGAGAAGCAGAAGCAAGACCATGAGAGAAAGAGATGGGGGTCTGAGAGGCTGAGTGAAGATAGTGTGTCCACAGGGAGGGAACCGACAGGACAAGCAAGATGAAGGCTCAGAAGTGTCACTGGCTTCAGCAATGTGGAAGCCATTGGTGACGGTGACGAGCACTGCCTTGATGGAATGGTGGGGGTAAAGACATGAGAGGAATTGGCCTAAGAGAGGGAGAGAGGAGACAAGTTGGAGGCAGCCACTCTCGACACCCTTTGAAAGTTTGCCCTGAAGGGGAACATAGGGTGGAATGGTAATGTTACTTTAAAAAATTATTTAAATTCAAGTGATTAATTAACATGCAGTGTATTATTAGTTTCAGAAGTAGAGTTCAGTGATTCATATAATACCCAATGCTCATCATATCACGTGCCCTCCTTACTGCCCATCGCTTAGTTACCCCGTCCCCCCACCCTCTTCCCCTCCAGCAGCCCTCAGTTTGTTTCCTAGAGTTAAGAGTCTCTCAGAGTTTGTCTCTGTTTTCATCTTCTCTTTGTTTTCCTTCCCTTCCCCTGTGATCATCTGTTTTGTTTCTTAAATTCCATATGATATGAGTGAAATCATATAATTGTCTTTCTCTGACTGACTTATTTTGCTTAGCATTATTATTATTCAGTTCCTTCCACGTTGTTGCAAATGGTAAGATTTCATTTTTTAAAAATATTTTATTTATTTATTTGACAAAGAGAAACACAGTGAGAGAGGGAACACAAGCAGGGGGAGTGAGAGAAGGAGAAGCAGGCTTCCTGCTGAGCAGGGAGCCCGATGTGGGATCAAGCCCTGAGCTGAAGGCAGAAGCTTAATGACTGAGTCAGCCAGACACCCCAAGATTTCATTCTTTTTGATGGCTGAGTAATATTCTGGTGTGTGTGAGAGTGTGTGTGAGTGTGTGTGTGTGTGTGTGTGTGTGTGTGTGTGTATCCCGCCTTTTTTCCCCATTCACCTGTCAGTGGACATCTGGGCTCTTTCCATAGTTTGGCTGTTGTGCTTTTTAAACTCTCAGCTTACTTGTCTTGGAAAAGGGACAACAATAATGCCTGTGTCATAGAGCTATTGGGAAAGGTTAAAGGAGATGCTCTAGGACTCCCAATGCTTGGCACATAATACGGCTCCTGTGTGTTTCCCAGTGGTATTGCCTGGCTTTCGTGGCTGAGGTGTGGACAGGAGGACCTGAGCTAGTGTGTTGTTTCAGGTAATCTCTGAAACCCTGCCCTCCTGCGGTTGGAAGGAAATCAAAGGTCTGGGTAAATTCCCAGCATTTTCAGCAGCTGTGAAGTGGCACAGAAAGATCAGAAAGTCATTAGCACCACAGTCCCGCTAAGTGGTTGGCTTATCTGCATGGCTATGCAAATGAGGCATGTTGCTGTGCTCACTCCCATATTCTATTTTATTGCCTGCTTTGCAGAATGGCACATTTCAAGATGAAAGCCATTTGGACTTAGAGCTAGAGTCTCTGAAGTATTTTCTTTTCTGATTATAAAAACACGTACTAATTGTAGAAAAAACTGGAAAGCTGAAGGGAATGTACAAAAGAGAAATTTATCTAAGGCCTCATAGCCAAATCCAACTGCAGCTAACATTTCAGGAGGTTTTTTCCCCCAATATTTTTTTGAACTCTTTTAAAACATAATTGAGATTGTTATATACTGCTTATATTTGTAAATCGTATTTGAAATTGTATAGTATTACACAGCTTTGTTTCTCAGTTTTTCTCCTCAATATTGTATTTTGAACATTAAATTCTCACACATGTTTTTAATGGCTGTGTAATATGAAATCTGTAAGTTTGTCACCTAAACTTATATCAAAGTAAAGTGATGATAGCAGTTAACCCTCATATAGCATTGTTTGAACTACTTGGCATAAATTAATTTCTTTAATCCTCATCGCCACCTTCTGACACAGGTACCGTCATTATTCCTAGTTTACAGTAAAACCTTTAAGGCTTAGTTAAAGCCCTTCATTGAATGTGAGGACCAAAGATGAAAGAACTGATAATCAATCAATCATTTTTGCCTGGGTTTACCAAGCAACTACCTTCTTTTTGAAACACCTGTAGTGTTGGGAGTAAAGATGGGTGACATGCCTTCTACTTCAGCTTTGCAGGGACAAAATCCCAGAAATTTGGGTAACTCATGTAAACATCAGAAGTCTCTCCCTATCCCTTCCCTTACACTGTCTTAGTAGTTGTGCTCTTCTATTTATTTGTTTCTCTTGATTTTCATCCTACATTCTCTTCTACCACTGCTTCTTAGTTGCAACTTCCATCAGAATTCCTGAGGACAGGAGTCTTCATATTCAAGGATAGAAAGAACCAACTGTACCTTAGAGCAGTGATGTCCCAATGTTTGTCCTTGAGTTCCAGAAATACATTTCATGTCATGATCCAAAACATCTGAACAGAAGTTTCAAGAAACAGTGCTACCTACGGTATACTCTGATATTTCCCATTCCATTCCACTCGACCTCACCCCACCCTATTCACTTCTGTTCCAAAGAATTTCTAGTTCCCACCCTACATTGATTTAAGGACTCACTAATGGGTTAATGGGTTATGACATGCACTAAGAAATTGCTGCCCTGACCTGTTGCGTGGAGCACTGGGTGTGGGGAATGGGGAATGAATCTTGGAACACTGGAAAAATTTTTTTTAAGTAACTATTAATAAATAAATAAATAAATAAATAAAAAGAAATTGCTGCCCTGGTTGGTTCAGGACCAAGGATAGCAGCCCCCCCCCCCCCCCCCCCGCCCTGCCCCGCACTGTCTCCCTAACCATGGCGGTGGCATGTTGGTTTCTTACTCTGACTCCAACAGCTTGTGTAGACTTGTTCTGGACATCCTGGACTTCCCATGGAACTTTGGATCCCAGTGGTCTTAGAGTCTCACACCACTTTCTAGTTTTGGTGCCTAGTCTTCCAAGATAAAAAGGGTTTTGAAAAGAGGGCCTAGGTCTTCTCCATGGTTTCTATCCCCTATAATAACTGACCCAGATTTCCAAGGAATTAGTGGAGCAGAACAAGTGAAGATAGGGATATTGCATCAAGGCTGCTCCCTTGGGGTGTGCAGCTAGCTGCAGGCTCATGGGGAATGCTTCGTAGACTGTTATCACATTGGGTGGGGAAGACCTCCCTTCACTGGAATCCTTTTCTTTTTTATATGACCAGAAAAAAAGGGCCAATTCTGTCCTTCTCCTATTGATATTGCCATATTGTGACCCTTGGAGAAGCAAGTTCCCTTTTAATAAAAGTTTTGACATTATATGCATCATCACATCACAATCTTCTCAGGAAAATATATTTGATTGACTGTGTTTTCTGCCCTGCAGCCCATGCTGCTCTTCAAATGGCACAATCTGATGCTTGTGGGCTCTCACTCATCTTACTCCTTGATATTATCAAGAAACAAGAGAAGAGGAAGATCTCTTTTTTCCTTTTGAAGTAATCTGAGATTCCAAGGGTAGGGCCCACCTTATCAAAGGGAAGACTGATACAGACTCTCAGTGGTCAGAATTTGGATATATCTCCTATCTGTAGTTTTAATTAAGGCCTCATATGGATCTATGTTTGTGTCTTTGGGAATAGGGTGTCTTCACGATTGATCTGTATTATCTGTAGGTTGGAGCCTGGTCTTGTTCTGCTCTCCCAGAGGGATCCCTGATGAAGTAACATAGCAGTGGGCCTTTTGAGTTGTGTGCCAGCTAGAATCGCTGTGTTTATGCATATGTTAAGGTCTTCCGAGACCAAATTCAACTGCTCTTCAAAGCAGAGTAGAACAATTACCTCTAGAAAATTCATGAATTCTTCTCCTGTTTACTCTTCAATTCCAAAAGCTCAAAGCTGGGGTGCTTGCTTGCCATGTGGGATTCATGATCACAGGTGTTAGTAAATGGAGGTGGTGACTAAGCTTAACTTCTTTTATGAAGGCGGGTTATGAAATCCAAACACTATTGAAATCCAAACACCTTTCATCTATTAATGGCCACCAGTGGCCTATAATCAAGTCACACTCTGTTAGCTACACAATTAACTTGTTTGTTTGAAGTGTGAATTAAGGATTTGAGGCATTTGCTAATTAATCTTACTTGTTCCCTACTTTAGCAGAAATCCCCGTGTTTTCCAAATTCAGGAGGTTCTGGAATTTAAGGACAGATATTTGTTGACTCAATTTTCTTCCTACATGAAATTAGCTTGTTTTGCTTTTGCACAGATGGAAAGAAGTAGGCTCTTAAGCCTTTCTTCCCCACTGGACTCTTCCTTAATTTTATTCTCAGTTCTGTAACTTATGGCAAGTGCCTCCTCCTTGCTACTGTCCTAATGGCTCTCTCAGCTTGAGTGTTGTACCCCTCCTATGGGAGCAGAGGCAAGCGCTGGGGTCTCCCCCTTTGCCTGCTTCCTTTGATTCTCTCTTTGTTTGTGGCTTTCTTCTGGAACGAGTTTCCTTTGTAGATAATGGGATTCTATTATGGGGTGTTAGGGCTGCTCTGGAACTGTCGGCTGTGAGGGAAGATAGGAGGTTTTGATCAATGGTTTCTGCTTGTATCTTGGATGTGTTAATTTTAAGATGACTTGCTTCTGTTTTTATTAGTTTTATTGGATTTGGAGTGGGGGGGGTTAGGATGGGTGTTAGTATTTGTTCTGCAAAGAAATTTAGTTGTTCAGAGTTAAGTGGCGTTGCTTTGCTTGGAGGCAGGAAGGGCCAAGCACAAGTCAAAATGCCTACCTCTACTCTGTCCCTAGGCACCAGACCCATCGTAGCTACCTTCAAATCCTTTTTAGACCTCCTTGAATGATCGAATGGTTAATGTTAGATTAGAGCAGAGGTAGATTTTAGCATTGTAGGTGGGGTTATCTATTGGTAAGAAGAGAACACACACACACACACACACACACACACACACACACCCTGATGTAAATTCCCGATTTTCATAGCTAGGGATTCAGGATTTATCTTAAAGGGAGGTGGGTACATAAAGACCAGCAGATGCAGGATATTTTTACATGGCTTATCCCTTGTCCCTAGTTCTTAATGGGAGTTGGTAGTGTGTGGCTGTCAGTGACACTTTCTGTGTAGATAGAATCCTGCCAAGGTTGAAAAAGAAGCCAAATTCTTGCAACACTGCTTCTGTTTTATATTCAGGTTTATATCACTATTCTAGAAGGACTTATAACAACAATCTGTGCTCTTTTAGGCTCTTCTGAATCTTGAACTGAATCTGTCAGATCAGCAAGTCTATATCTTCATCCAAGGGTAGAAGTGAAGGGTGGGTGTTATTAAAACAGAATCAATATTCACTTGTCCCTGGACATTATCTCTTTCTCCCACTTTTTGATATTGTAGAGACCCTGGGTCCCCTTGGATTTCAGGATAACTTCTCTCTGAGGCAACAAGGGTACCCTCAAAGTCTTAACCCTGGCTATGTCCCTTATTCATCAGATTGCTGACCTCTCAAAGAATAAAACAAAAATCTAAAAACCTAAAAATTCATGGAAAGACTTTGGCTGCTGTCTATATGCAATAATGGACCAGATTTGTTCTTTGCCATAAATAATATAAAATGAAATAAAACATGTGGAATAATACTTGCGGATGTTATGCAATAGTCAGGGTAGGACTTTGGTTCCCAAGAGGATATTAGGAGTCCTACAACCACTTGGTGTTTCTGCTTGGAGGCATTTCAAGTTTGATTTCAGGGAGGTTACCCCCAGCAGAGTACAGTCGTCTTGCTGAGTTGAAGAGATAGATATCAGGATTTGGGGAGATTGAGATGGCCAGATACCAGAAGGCAGAATGTTGGGGAGTAGAAAGTCTTGTGGAGAAAGTGCTCCAGAAATCTGCATGGGTCCTCTGGAAATATCTGTTGGATATTGAATTGTTGAAATATATCCAGGTTGGGCTAAGAGCACCTAGAGCTGTAAGGTGTAAAATTCCCAGAACTCATACAGGACGGGGAGGCATTTAAATTCTGACCAGCCAGATTGGATAAATGGGACATGTAGTACAGAAGGAAAAAAATAATAGTAGGGCTAAAATATTCCTAGAATAAGAGGTAGTGTAGACCCACCTTTACAAAGACTACGTCTTAAGAGGATCAGGTTGATCTACAAGTAGCTCAGGTGCCTTCCAGAGCAGAGCCTAATACTCTTTATTTAAAGATATAATGGTGGACAGCTTTCCAAATTTGATGAAAATTATACATCTAGTGATCCAAGAAACTCAGCACACCCTAAGCAAGATAAATACAAAGAAAACCACAGCAAGGCACACGGTAATCAAATCGATGATAAAGAGGAAATCTTAAAGTCAACCAGAGGTGGGGTTTGCAGGGGGTGATGGTGGGGAGACACATTACAAGAGACAAAGATAAGAATTTATGCAGATTTCACATTAGAACCCATGCAAGCCAGAAGACAGCAGAGTAAAATCTCTTATGTGCTGAAGAGTAAAAAACCTGTCAGCCTAGAATTCCATATTCAGTGAAATTATCCTTAAAAAATGAAAGTGAAGTAAAGATGTTTTCCAAGAGACCCCCCCCCACACACACACACATGGAGACACACACACATGAGAGAATTTGTTGCTTGGAGACCTACACTGTAAGAATGTTACAGGAAGTTTGTGGGAAGGATGATACCAGATGAAAACTTGGAGTTATGTAAAACAATGAGGAATGCTAAAGATGGTAAATGTGAAGGTAAATATAAGATACTTTCCTTCATTTTTAATTTCTTTAGAAGATAATCCATTTTTAAATCGCTGCATTGGGAGTCTAGAACATACATAAGAGTAGAGTATATGACAACAGATAATACCAGCAGTGAAAGAAGGGGCAAAGAGAAAGTACACTGTTTAAGTCTTTGCAGTACACACGAGTGGTCTAGTATTTGAAGGCAGGTTCTGTTACATCAAATATGCACAATGTAAACCCTAGGGCAACAACAAATGAAGCAGAGGCAAACCTGATAAGCCAATAGTGGAGATAAACAAAATACTAAAGTCAAAAAAAAAATCAGTTAATCCAACAGAAGGTCAAGGGGAAAAAAAGAGGAAAAGGAAACAAAGAACAAGTTGAGCAATAAGAAAACTAACAGTATGACTAAATTTAAACTCGACCACATTGATAATTACACTAAATACAGTCTAAACATTCCCCAAAGAAAGCAGAGAACTTGGAGTGGACACAAATTTCTTAAATTAAGCAAGGAAAAAAAAAAGAGAGAAATTGAACTTAACCTAAAATTAAAAACTTCTGTTCTTTGGGGTGCCTGGGTGGTTGGCTGAGTGTCAGACTCTTGATTCTGGTTCAGGTCATGATCTCAAGGTTATGAGATCAAGCCTCACCTTGGGCTCCATACTGGGTGTGGAGCCTACTTAAGATTCTCTCCCTCTCTCTCCTTCTGCTCACCCCCTGCACTCTCTCTCTCTCTCAGAACAACAACAACAAGAACAACAAAACTTCTGCTCTTTAAAATATATCTTTAAGAAAAATCTTTAAAAAGTTGGCCAGAGGTGGGAAGAAAACCCTCCTAATCTCATAATGTATAAAAGCTATGAAGGATTCATATCCAAAATACAAAATGAGCTATTACAATTCAACAATAAAAAGATGGACAACTCTCTTAAAAATTGGGCAAAAATTAAAACAGACTTTATAAAAGAAAATATAGAAATGGCCAATAAGCACAGGAAAATGTTATATATCATTTTTTATTAGGGAAAAGCAAGTTGAAACTGCAATGAGGTAGTTATATACCCACTACAATGGCTGAAATAGGGAAGCTTGATAGTGCCAAGTGCTGACAAAGATGTAGAGCAACTTTAATAGACATTCCTGATGGAAATAAAATAGTGCAACCACTTTGGAAAACGGTTTGACAGTTTCATATGAAGTTAAACACATAGTTACCACATGACCAAGCCATTTCATGCCCTAGGCTTTTACCAAAGAGAAATGAAAACACAGGGCCACACAAAGACTTGTGAATGAATGTTAATTCCTTATGAATTTTTATTCATAACTGCTCACAACTGGACAACACAAATGTCTGTGAACAGTTGAATGAATAGACACATTGTGACAAATCTTTATAATGGAATACTACTTTGCAATAAAAGGGAATGGATTACTACGCAATGACACAGATCAATCTCAGAAACATTCTCTCAAATGAAAGGAGCCAGACATGAAAAGAATACCTACTGTATGGCTTCATTTATATGTGATTCTAGCAGACAAAACTAATCTTCAAGGACAGAAAGTAGGTCAGTGCTGCTTGGGGCTGCAGGTATGATGGAGATTGACTGAAAAGTGATATGAAGGAAATTTTTATAGTGCTGGAAACATTTTAAATCCTAAATGTGATGATAGATACATAATATGTTTGTGAACATTGTTTTTACTGTATGTTTAAAATGAATTGAAACAGTCTAATAATGTAATGGACACAGGACCTGAACCAGCCAGAATGGCTAGTATCAAAGAGAAAAGAAATAACAAATGTTTGGGAGGATGTGGAGAGAAGAGAACCCTCCTGCACTTTTGGTGGGAATGAAAATTGGTGCAGCCATGGTGGAAAGTGGTGTGGAGGTTCCTTAAGAAGTTAAAAATAAAAGTACCCTGCGACCCAGCAAATCTACTTCTGAGCATTTACCGAGGAAAACAGAAAGAGTGATTAGAGAAGGTTTTCACACCCCTGTGTTTATTGGGGCACTATTTATAATAGTCAAGGTACGGAGGCAACCTAAGTCTCCAAAAGTGGAGTATGTGTGTACCCAGTGGAATATTGGCCTAAAAAAGATTGAAATCTTACCATTTACAACAACATGGATAGACCTAGAGGTTACTGTGCTCAGTGAAAGAGGTCAGACAAGGACAAATACTGTCTGATTACACTTATATGTGGAATCTAAAATACAAAACCAATGAACAAACAAACGAACAAACAGAAACATACTGAAATACAGAGAACATGCTGGACGGTTGCTAGAGAGGGTAAGTGTGGAGGAGGATGGACACAGTGGGTGAAGGGGATGAAGAGGTACAGACTTCCAGTTATGAAACAAATAAGTCACAGTACAGTGTAGGGAATATAGTCAATAAGATTGTAATAACTTTACAGATGACAGGTGCTAAGTGTACTTATCATGTTGAGCATTGCATAATGTATAGAAATGTTGAATTGCTATGTTTTACACCTGAAACTAATATAAAGTTGTAGTCAATTAAAAAAATAAAGTCCGTTGGGGCACCTGGGTGGCTCAGTAGGTTAAGCATCTGACTCATGATTTTGGCTTAGGTTGTGATCTCAGGGTTGTGAGATTGAGCCCTCCGACGGGGCTCTGTGCTTAGTGCAGGGTCTGCGTGAGATTCCCTCTGCCCACCCCCTCCCGCCCACTAGTGTGCACATGTGCACACTCTCTCAAATAAATAAATAAAATCTTTAAAAAATAAAAAAATTAAGTACACTGCCACTGAAAAACATCAGAAGGCATTTCCACCAAAATGAATAAACGAATAAATGAATGAGTTGCATTTTATTGTATGTAAATTATATCTCGACAGAGCTGATAAAAAATGTTGTAGCCCAGCAACCTACTGTGAGCCTAGAATCTGCTCACATTACAGTGTGTTATCCCATAGCTCAGATGTGGAAATGTCAAGTCACTTGAACCAATTCATGAAGCCAGAGGGAGACGAAGTAACATTTTTTTACTCTACAAGAAATGCTTTTTATCTCCCCCAAAGGCATATTGAGTCTCACAAGTTAAGGGTACACATTGTTCCAATACCTTTCGAATTGCCTCCAGTGTGACTGACAACTGGGGAAGTTGATACAGAGTCCTCACTGCGGTAACTTGGACCCTTTCCCCCGAACATACCTCTCTGTAGGTGTCTTTCCAGTGCCCTGTGCGTTTTAGCATGTTTTCTAGGATGACACAGCAGTGAGGTTTTCAGTGTCCTCCGGACTGTGATTGGGTCAGGACACAGAAACCGTATTGGTTATTTGAATAGAGGAAATTTCATGTAAAGAATTGTTAACTAGTAAAGGGTGGTTGACTACCAATAGGGGTAAAGAGAATTCTGAGGGTTCTGGAAGTACCAGGTACCACTGCAAGAGCTGCTACTACCTGCAGCTTGAGGAAGAGTAGACCATAGATAATTTTTTTTTTTTTTTTGACCATAGATAATTTAAGGACTAGTAGAGTTCCTTCCAGCCTTTGGGCAGAAATTCGGACCTCTTCAGAGCACCTGGCCAACGCAGGAACACGCCGGCTGCCGGAAGGTGTGGGCTGCAGCTGCTCTGCAGGGGTGACTCGCTGTTGCTTGAGGGCACTGGCAGGACCAGAGCTGCACCCTGCCGGTGAGGGGGTGTGCCTGGCCCCTGGGCTCCCGCTCTGAACGATAGTGATAATCATAATAATACTGATAGAGGGCAGAAACCAGAAAGGAGACATCTTCTTGCCACTATCATCTCGCAGGGTGTCTTCACTGTTCTCTGTTGATGAAGTTTAGGATTTTGCTAGGCCGACCCAGGAGAGATGTTTACAGGGCCCATTACCAGTGTCATGAAGCAGGACAAATAAAGGTGAAATTGGAACTAAAAGACAATCGTTGACAACTGGCACAATATTGAAAGAGAAGGTGGGGTGATCTTAGGTCTAGATTAAGGGGCAGTGAATGCTCTGGCTGATATCTCTCTTTTTCTCCTTCTTGCTTTTTTTTTTTTTTAAGATTTATTTTAGAGAGAGAGAGATAGAGAAAGAAAGAGAGCATGAGCATGAGGGGCAGAGGGCTAGCAAGAGAATCTCAAGCAGACTCTACACTGAGTATAGAGGCTGACATGGGGCTCAAACCCACGACCCTAATTAACATCATGACCTGAGCTGGAACTCAGAGTTGGATACTCAACTGACTGAGCCACCCAGGTGCCCTTACCATATCTCTGTCCCAGAATCCATTGCTCTAAATGTATTTTCTTCTGGATAACCTCTATGGTTTATATCTTATAATTCACTTTATTTTCAGTGCCAGAAACATCAGAGCAGGAACCCCAAAGTCTTGTGCCTACAAGGTCCAAGTAGGTGTTGTGAGTGAAGAAAGCCAGCCAGGTGGGGATGGTGGCCATGTGAGAGCTCATGCCCCTGCAAAGAGGGAGCTACTCCTCAGCTCCATCCAGTGAAAGCTCTGCAGGAACGTGGGCCCAGAGTTGCCAGATCTTAGTTTTCAAGAAAAGCTGGAAATGCCTGTCTCCCGATCCTGAAATACTGGCAGATACACCAAATGGGAACAACACGGTGTGCACCCAACCAGCACATCTCTGCGACCATTTAGCACCATAGGCTGCCTTTGCTTTGGAGATGCCCTCACTGCCTTGTTTGCTCTGACTTTCAAGTCTATTGACTTCACTTTTGCAAAAATTCAACTTTGCTCCCATTTCCCATCCCTACATTGTAGTTCGGGATCCCATCCTCTCCTTCCTGGCTGTTGTCCCTCTCCACCATCACACCATCAGAGTGCTGTTTCTAAAGCACAGCATTTCTTGTATCTCCCCTCCACATGAGAGCTCTCAACGACTCGGCTCTTACGGATAAAGCTGCATTCACTGGTCAATTTAATTCCTCCCTAGTCTGGTGCCTCCCTACCTTCCCAGTCTTGGGTTCTGTCATTCCCCATGCCCTGCAGACTCTACCTACTATCTACTGCTCAAAGTTCCCCAAGCACACTTGCTTCTCCCACCTTCCTTCTTTCGCACCTACAGTTTCCTTTCCCTCATGCCTTTACCATTCGTCAGCCTGGGAACATCCTACTCATTCATTTAAGACCCAGTTTAAATGTTCGCTCCTCCGTGAGACCTTCACTTCTCTTCTCAGCATGGACCCATGAGCCGTGCTGCTAGTTTGGTGTCATCATCATCTCTTGTGTAGTTGACAAGAGAGCCCTGTATCCTGCAGCCCCATCTGTCTTCCCACCTGTATTTCCCAGGACCATTACACACATGTCTGTATCATTAGGGCCTTGCAGGTGCCTGGTGTATTGTAGGTGCTCAATAACCCATCAGATGATTGAACCAATGAGTGGATAATGAAATGAATGAAAGACTGGGTAGATTGCTTCTTCACCCAATCTCTCTCTAAACGTCTCTGTGATGGTTCATTGTTTCTGCTTGGATTGGCACTTTGATGGTCATGACAATGCTTTGCCACCTCTAAATAAGATAGCCAACTGGGTCAGGCTTTAGTGCAGAAGTCTGAGCTGTTAGGAATTTGTCTTGAATTACTACTTTTTGTGTAAAGTTCTCCAGATGCCCCTGAGATCTTAAGCACCACCATTCTCATAAATTGTCAGCATAGAGCTATGATACCACTCATATAAATAAAAAAATGGAAACCATTATTCTGTATTCTAGTTGTTGACAACAAGAACTGGTCATCTTAAAAGCATGATTTGGGTGCTGTTTTGGATCTGTAGGTGGGGACCCAGAGCATTGTGTCGAGGGTGTTGGCTTGGTCAGCTGGGCGCTTGAGAAGTATATTAGTGGGTGGGGACAGGACTATCGAGAGAAGGGACATTGCAGTATTGGACCCAGGGCTGGAATATTTATCATGGAGGAGGAGACCCATTAGCTTTATGCATGGGGTGCCCTGCTGGTGAGAGACGCCCATGGGAGAGGGTTATGGAATGGTTATTTATTTAAATTAAGGCCAATTATTTTTTTGTAAAGTGCAGTGAGCAGTGGGTTCTGGGAAAATGTGCTTCCACTATAAACATGTTGGTTAGAAGTCATTAATATGACATTCACACATCCTTAATACAGTACCTAACACAGAGATCTGGCACCATTGAAATACCCAGAGGACATTAAATATGAGTCTTAAAACCAAGAGTATTGGAAACAAGATATTTTTACTTCTCGTTTGGGAGTAATATAATTGCATTTTGTGGCTCCAGCAGATGCTGGGGCCAGCTGCTAGGAGAGTCCTGGCTTCTACTCCCCCCCACCCCCAGCTTTGGTCCCTTACAGATAAAACCCTGTGCAGAACCCTCATAAAAAAAAAAAAAAAACTTTAAAAATTATCCCTTGGTTGAAAATTCAGTTTTTTGGTGTGCAAAACATCTGACATTGTGTAGACCCCAAATATTTTTATTACTTGGCCTCAGGAGTATAAAAACAAAACATATTTCTATATAGCTTTTTTGTTTTTGTCTATTTAATTTGTTCTAATAAACACTAAGGACCCCTCTCTCCTGACATTGGACACGTGCGTTGAAGCCAGATCAGAGATGGACTGTTCCAGGGAGACCTGGGAAAGACTCCTGCCCTTTCTCTGAGGGCTGCTTCAGGTGAAGCTGTTTAAGGGGAAGCCAGTGTCTCTGGGCTGGGTGAATTGGTGGGGTGTCTGCAGCGGAAATCTCTTTCTGGAGAGGGGATGGAAGTGACAGCGAGCTTGGGCTGAGGGATGGGGTGAATTCAGCCCGTCTGAGAATCCCGCATCCTCCCCCCAAGCAGATATAGCTTCCCCACACACCAGAGGCAGGACGAGGCTCCTCCCCTCGGAGGTCACCAGCTTTGGGGACATGTTTGCTGTGGCTGCGCCTGCACTCATGCGTGGGCCCCCCGGCAGTCTGTGGATGCAGGGGGCTTGGCTGTAGGCGTCTTCTGTGTTTTGCACGTTCCTCTGATGTCCGTGTCTAGGGCTGCATGGCAGGTGCCTGGTGCTGTTGAGCCCTTGCAGTCTGGTTCTTCCAAACTGAGCTGGGCTGCGCTGGGAAATACACACTGGGGCCTGAGAACTTCGTACAAAAAAGAACGCAGAACAGCTCATGACTACTTTCTGTAAGCTAGCGAAATCAGAGTCATTGAGATCTACTGGGTTAAAAGGTAAAGTTCATGGACAAAATACAGGATTAAGATCAATCTCTCCTGTTTGTTTTTACTTTTGGGAAAATAGCTTCTAGAAATTTGAAAACCACACCTGTGGCTCGCTCGTGTTTGTGGCTCCCCTTCTGTTTCTGCCGTTCAGGGCTGCTCCGGGGCTGACGGGCGAGCTGGGCACTGCCTTCCAGATGTGGAGTGCCGAGCAGACCGTAACACGTTTGCACACAGGGCACAGAGCCTTGAGGGCAATCTTACCCTTATCTGTTCACCTCCACAACCCCCAGCCTCTGCAGGAGTTGGCTCAGACGTGGGCCTTTTCTGTTTGCGTCTTCGTAAGGGAACTGGGCATTCTTTCATTCCAACTCACCAGGTCTGCTGTCATCTCCAGATGCAGAATTGTTTGGGGCTCTGCAGTGTTGAGATTCAGAGACTCAGACCCTCCCCAGATGCTGCAAAACTAGGAAGGGAGAACCAGCAGGTCCAGAAATGCTGGCAGCAGAGGGTCCTGTGGGCTGGGAGGCCAGGAGCCGTGCAACCATTACTGAGAAGGTTATGGGAGCTGGAGTTCACTGGAGGGAGGCAGCAGGGAAGACCCTCGGGAGGAGATGGGTGATGAACAGAGCCAGGCAGGTGGCATGGGCAGAATCAGTGCATTGGGGCTGAGGTGGGAAGGGGCGAGAAGAACCCGTCTCAGTGCAGCCACCGTGGATGACCACAGCTGGCTTGCCGCCAAGAAGGGCTTTGCAATCCTCCATCAGACCCCTCAGCCGGGGGGAGGGGGGGGCAGACAGGCCCTGCCTTAACTGGTGATTCGGTGGTGATGCCTTCGGAAGGTGGAGATTCACGACGACACAGTGTGTAACAAGGCAGTATGCCAGGCGTGGAGCTGCACTGCCCCTTGGCCCCGCCCCCTCTGCCCCTTGGATGGGGCTGGTCAGTGCTTTGGAGAGGCCCCCCCCCCCCCCCCCCGTCTGCAGGGTCTCGCCTAGTGCTCCTTCCCGGAGCCCCTGCCACATACAGATACCCTACCTTGGTGGCAGTTTTTCTATTTGAACGTCCAAAGGACAAAGTGAACATTTAAAATCTGCAAGCTGGACAGTCTTTGCTTTGGAGCTTGTGGTGAATTCCTTCATCTTGACAGTCGAGTCATTCTTCTAAGCACTGCTGCAGTATTTAGGGCCCAAGAAGAAAGAGATAACAGGAGAGCCAGGGAACTGGTGGAGGCCTGTGGGCATGAGGTATAGCTCTTTGGGTTCAGGTCCAACTTTGTAGGTGGGGGGCTGGCATTTTCTGCGTGGGGTGCCACACTTAGCTGGATGTCTACCCTCTCTTGCTCTTTTTTATTACTAGTGGCACTTAGTACACTCATAATTCACCACGATTTAGTTGCAGACAATTTTATGCCCCCTGAAAGGAAACCACATAGCCATCAGCAGTCACTCCCCATGCTCCCCTCCTCCCAGCCCCTGGAAAGCGCCAATCTACCTTCCATCTCTGTGGATTTGCCTCTTCTGGACATTTCATATCAATGGAATCCTATAACATGTGGCTTTGTCTTCTGGCTTCTTTCCCTCGGCATATTTTCAAGGTTTATCCATGTATCAGAACTTTATTCCTCGTTATGGCTGAACAGCTTTCCGCTATGTGTCTATAGCACATTTCGTGTATCCCTCTATACTGTGATGGCCATTGGGGTGCTTCCATCTTTTGGCTATTTTGAATAATGCTGCTGTGAACATTTGTGTACACAATTTTGTTTGAGTTCCTGTTTTCACTCCTTTGGGGCAAGCTCTCTTCTTGTTTGAGCATTCCATGAATTTCCTGGGCCAGACTTGAATTTGAAAGCCAACAAGATCATGCACGCACTGTAAGTCAGGAGCCCTGGTTTCCAGCTTGGGTCAGCCACAAATACTGACCTTGAGTAAGTCCCTTCCCTTCTCTGTGCCTTAGTTTCTTTCCTTGTAAAAATGAGGTAGACCAGATCTCTTTCCATTTGCCTTTCTTGGAGCCCTGGATTGGTAGAGCTTTGAGAAAAGAGGGAAAGGCCAGACAATTGGGCTGAAGTTCTTTTTCTGCTTTTCTTTTTTTAAACCTCTTTCCCTTCTTCAGCTTGACCGTCTCTCTTTTTGCCTGTTGTTTTTCTCTGCATTGTAAGATATTTTAAGTAAATGTTTTCTGGATGTAAGGAATTTTCCCTGTCCCTGAAGTGTATGTAGATGGTCCCATGAATCATACAGTGGCTTCAGGGTGAATTATGAACTCGATCCTGCTGGAAAGAGGGAATGCCACTGATGGATGCTCAGCTTGGCTTCCTTTGGTCCTCTGAAGGGTGGTGGGACAGGGAAGTGCCTCTGGGTCAGTGGGGAACAGGAGGCAGTTAAGTTGGAGAAAGCATGACTCCCCATGTGCTGGTTTCCTTTTCTCCTTCTGAGCACATCATAATGTCAGAGCAGTAGTGGAAAGTGTAGGCTCTGAAGCAATCCCACATTGGTTTGGGTTCTTATTTCACAGACACTAGCCATCTGACCTTGGGCAAGCCACCTAACTGTCCGGGGTCTCAGTTTTCCCACCCATGAAATGGGCATGGCTCCTACCTCAAAGTTTTCTATGAGGATTAGGTGAGATTATCCCTCATAGAGTCCTAGATTGGTACCTGGCCTTAGAGATCATTCTACTAACGTTAGCCATTGTGATGATGGTAATGATGATACAGATGGTGAGGTCTCTGTTCTCCGCAAAGCCTTCCCTTTTCCTGGCCAGGCTGGCTCTCCTTACTCTGAATTTTGATGTTTCTCACTTTTCTGTATGGTTCTTTGGCACATGCGTATCCATTTTCCCAATATGTTCCTTAACTTTGGGAAGCGGGGTCTGGCCCATGGTCCCTCCATATGATGATGAGGCAGACCGAGACCTGCATCAAGGAAATGGGCTGTGTGGACAGGGCAGCATGGTCCTGGGGCTGGAGAGGTGACTCAGACATGCCCAATTCAGCTGGAAGCCAGGCAACCAACTTGAGCACCACAGAGGCAAGTGCCGGGTCTGGACGTTCAGTTTCCTTTGCTCAGAAACTCTGCTCTTATGTGGGGATGAGTGGTCCAGCAATGGACATTGGGTGGGAGGTATTGTTACCTTGGGGGCAGAGAAGCAGTGGCCAGTGCTCAAAGGTTAGTTCATAAATCAGTGCGACTTCCTGTGGCTTTGCTTGCTCATATAACAGCTCAGGAGATCGAGGATGACCTGCTGGGTGTGTCTGCAGACTTGACTAGGCAGGTGACCCTGTAATGGGGCTTATGCCACTCTATCATGCTGTCTCTATCACCTACTTGATCATGAGTTCTTTAAGAGCAGGCTTCAGAGTGGTCTCTTTCCCTGACTAGCACACAATAGGTGCTCAATAAGGATTTTTTTTAAAAAAAGATTTTATTATTCAACAGAAACACAGCCAGAGAGGGAACACAAGCAAGGGGAGTGAGAGAGGGAGAAGCAGGCTTCCCACCGAGCAGGGAGCCTGATGTGGGACTCGATCCCGGGTCTCCGGGATCATGACCTGAGCTGAAGGCAGTCGCTCAACCAACTGAGCCACCCAGGCACCCCTCAATAAGGATTTGTGGAGTAGACAGTGAAGGCAATAAGTGGTCCAGGGGTTTTGCTTCTTTGAAGGACCGTAGTGTAGGGAGTCCTGCTGGGTTGGGATGAGTGTAGACTGACGGCTGTTCCTGAAGGTCTTCTTTGGGTGTCTGGGTCTTCGGAATACTGTGATAAGTTTGGAGGTGGCAGGGACGCCCTGTGCCCCCATCCTCCTGGGCCAGTAGGGGTCACTGAGCTCTCCGCATGGTCCTGGGTGAGGACGAGGATCCGAGGGACTCAGGTTGGCACAGACTATTTTTCTGGATATTTTCTGAAATTCAGGTAGATGGACTGATACACTTAAGTGGCCCAATTTACCCACTCCCTGACTCCACCCACTGCCGGCTCTCCATGTTTTGTGACACCAAATGGGCATCAACAGATACATGGAAGGATCAACTCCAACTAACTGTGAACAGTCACCGTGGGGTTACCATTCGCTGAGGGCAGTGGGGGTGGGGATGGAGAGGGGTGGAAGGGGGTGGATGGAGGTCAGGCCAGCGGGGCTGGCAGCTTCTGGGCTGCACCGCTTTGGTACCTGCCCTCTCTCTCCAGATGGCAGCTCCCGTCATGTGGGCCTCATGTGCTAGCTGTGCTTGGGGGGCGTTGCCGTGCGCCAGCTGGAGTATTAGGACTTGCTGCTCCTTGTAGGAGCCCCACGACGTGGTCCTGTCTCCGTTTCATAGAAAACCGAGGTTTCTACAGGGTAAGCAGTGTGCTCAAGATCAGAGAGCTGACCAGTGGCAGAGCCAGCACCCCAAGCCAGCTCTGTTTGCTTCCGAAGCCTGTGCTCTTCACTGGGACGCTCTGTCACCTTGCTACAGGGGCAGGGAGTTCGTTAAAGCACTGCTAAGGGCTTATTTAGGGACCGCTGCCTTGTGTTGCTTTTACGCTATACTTCACCTAATAACAAAGCCATACAAACACACAACAGCTCAGAACACAGGCGCACGAACACACGACCCACGTCTTCCTGCGCATCTGTTCTTCTCACACCCACTCTTCCTCCTCCCCTCCGCTCTATCCACCCACCCATCCATCTGCCTAACAAATGCCTGTCAGGACACCATTAGGTCCTGGGGATGCATCACCGATGACATATTCCTTGCCCTCGAGGAGCTCATGGTCCAGTGGGGGATGCTATCCAAGTAAACAAGCAATTAGGACGCAAAGTGATAAATCACAGGGAATGGAAGGGGTGGTGCCAAGGGAACATGCCGGACGGGCAGCCGACCCCCGCATGCGTAGTCAGGAGGGCCGGCCCAGGGTGGGGGTGTTGGTCTGTGATGAGGCCTCAGGGAAGGCATTTTCTAAGGAGAAGAGAGAGTGTAGAACAGCAAAGGCTCAGAGACGAGAGAGAACAGCTTACCAGTCGCTCCGTTTCTTCAGCTGCACGCAGTGAGAAGAACCTGTCCATTTGGGGCCCAGGTTCCTGCTTGCCAGGTTCTTGGTGAAAGCTGTGGGCTTCTGGAATGAGGCTCTGGGTCACCTTGCTGGCCAGCGGCGAGTAGTGGCGGGTGTCCACGATGATGAGAGCCTGGTCTCCGCCTGAGCCTATGGCCTTCAGACCGCACAGTGTGGGTGGTGTTTTGTGCTCTAACCTGCTCTGCTCACCTGGTTTTGGTGAGAGTCTCCTCTTCTGCTTCAAGGGGGGGTTGAGCGTCTCTGGTCACAAGTGTCAGCCCCTTTTGTCCAGGCCCAGAGGGTGCTCACAGCAGAGGGGGGCTCAGAGCCTCTGCATCACCACGAGCCCTCTGGGAAACCCAGCTGCAGAGAAAGTCGAGACGGGAGCCCCCTCTCTGCGTGTTTCGATAGTCAGGGGCAGCAGCTCCGTGTTGTATCATTGCCAGGATCAAGGGAAAGGAGTACCAGTCCAGCCTTAATTTAATTCCCAAGCCCTGCCAATTTCATGTTAGCAGATCTGTGTGGGGCTGGAAGTAATGGGCCATACCGTGCCCACGAGCCGGAGCGATGACTTATGTTGATGTCACCCACTGGCTTTTTATGGAAATTATTAATAAATCAGTAATTCTATCTGCAGGGATGTTGTTGTGTTTATAAATATTTAATTTACCTTCAGGTGCCCACATTTTCTCCATCTTTGCCTTAAACTCTGCTGACAACGCTCTTCTTTCCGAAGCGCCACTCAATAGATTGAGTTGTCAGTGGAGGGAAAAAGGTTAACCTCTCTCGCGCGCGCTCTAGACTATGGCTTTACCTTTTCTTTTTAATGTTTGTGTGATTTGGCAGAGGGGGGTGGGGATCAGGTGGAGGGAAGGTGATGTCTCCCGTGACAGGGGTCAAAGATGAGTCTGGCTTCAGAAGAAGACAGATGAAACTTCCCAATGACGGCTTTGCATGAATGTGGGCCCGTTGTTGGCACGTGCTTGTCCCGCCTTCAAATTAATGACATTTCGTGTCTGATGTTTTCCTCCCACAGAGAAGTAGCTTTGTCCTTGCCACGACTCATCTTTTGAAATCCAATGCTTTGACTATTATTGTGCGCGGGCTGAGTGCAAAGGGCTTAACAAAATCAAATAGGAGCACCGCCCAAGCCAAACATTTTCCAGCAGAGAAGGGGGTCCAGCCCCGCCAGGGAGGCGAGAGCTGGGAAAGAATAAGAACTTTCTTACCTCTCGGGAGCCGATGTGAGCTAATTGTTGTTATTATTGTTTTATTCTTCTGTTTCAGGAAATTGCAGCTTATTTAATAACATTTGAGAAACACGAAGAATGGCTAACCACATCCCCTAAGACAAGGTAATGTCCCAGATCTTGCAGCTTTTCAACGATGTCTGGTGAATGGATTGATTTTCATTGATTACCTATTTTGGCCCGTCGATTCATGGGCATGTCGAACACGCCGCGTTGTGTTTGATAGCGTCTGACACTGAGGTTTCACTAGCTGGCCTGCGACCGTGGCCATGACACAACCAGACAGCTTCAAAACAGCACGGCTGCTGTCACAGACTTTTAGAGGGGCCTTTCAGTGGGCTGGCGTAGCGTGGGCGCCCCGGGCCGCGGCTTTGAAAGCCCTGGCCGGTGGGAGCATCAGGTAGGTTTATGGTGGGAAGGTGCCCGCCAACCACCGGTGTTCTCTAGAAACTCACTCTTTCCGTGGGAAACGACCTTAACTGCACGTTCATCCCAACCTACTTTACAAGCTGAAAGTTGAGTTAATTTGGTGGTGGTGAGAAGACCTCCCAGGTCCGAAGCAGAGGCTCCGGTGGCCGTTTGCTATGCAGTGAACAAGCGGGAGCCCCCGCCCTGCTGCAGAGCCGGCACTTCCCTCACCCCTCGGGGCCGCGGGGCGTCGGGGAGACGGGGCCGCCTTGTGCTCTGCTTGTGCTCTTGTGCTTGGTACTTGTCCGTGAGCAACGGCGAGGCTGGGCGCAGGGTGTGTGCAAAAGGTGGCCTCTTCTTTCCTCCCCGCCCTCTGAGATCACTTCTGGTATGTTACAGTTTACAGTGGGAAATCCGTGGCCAGCTATTGCTACCACTTTCCATCGGTGGTGGCAGGGCCGGGCTCTGGTCCGTGTGGCGCGGGACAGCCGGAGTGTGGCTCCCACGGTGACAGGGCGGTGGGTGTGACTTCCGAGGCAGAGGCTCGGTCTGTCTCCCTCGGGGTGGGAGCTCCCAGTTCTCCAGGTACCATAAGGGAGGCCAGGGGAAGGGGTGGGGGTGTGTCCTCTGCCCCCTGGGCCAGGCCCTCCACCACTACCTTTCCTGAGCCTTGGAGGAAAGAGGGTCTTATCCTCTAGAAAGTTTACTCGTTCTGGATGGTACTTTAAACTCTTAACTTTATTAAGCTTCATTTTTTTCTGGTTAGCAGCATTTCAATGAGGACAGAAATGTCCTTTTTGGAAGAGGTTGGAGGATATTGAGGAGGAAGGTTAGTTCTGAGATCCACATCTCCACAGATGGGGCTAGAGGTTAGCCCTGATTCTTTTTACCCTTCAGCCCAAATCCCTCTGCAGGATGTTCTCAATGCCCCCGCATTCTGGGGCCATCATTTCCTTTGCTGTAAAATCCAGCTGTTTGCATTAGCTAGCTCCCGCTGCAATCATGCTTTCTAAGAAACAGTCTCCAGACGTAGTGACTTGGAACAACAGGCTTTTTCCCCCTTGCTCACGGGTCTGTGGGTTTGCTGTGGCTATGATTGGGTTTAGGGCTGCTCCGTTTCTTTTTGTTTTAGGGCCCAGGCTGAGGAAGCCTCCACAGCCTGGGACGTATGGTCGTGGAGTGTGGCAGGGGCTTACAAGCCTAAGGCAGCCTGTGTAGGTATAACGAGGGTCCTGCTGGATATGGCTTTCTAGGTTGTACCTGCTCACAAACCCATTAGCCAAAGCCATTCCTATGGCCAAGCCCAATAAGAACGGGGCCAGGGACGGCCTTCTTCCACGGAGTGTGGGCAGGGATGCGCACGTGAGTGAATGCTGGTGCAGTCTACTATTTGGGCAGCACAGCCGTGTCCCTGTGGAAAGCCTGGCACACTCAGCTCTCCTTCCTTCCGGGGGCATCTCCCTCCAGGACAGACATTCGCAAGCTTGAGCACGCACCAGGATCTGCTGGGGGGACTTGCTGAAATACACCTGCCGGGGCCCCACCCTCATAGTCTGATTCAGTGGTCCTGGCGCAGGGCCTGGGCACCTGTTGTTTCTAACAGGTTCCCAGGTCACAGCACGCAGCCAGTCGGGGGCCCCACTTTGAGAAACTGCTGCCCTGGCTTCTGGGCGGGGGTGGAGGAAGGGAGTCTGTCCGATCTCCGTCTCTGCACTATTTTCTGACTCCAGGCAGTGCCCTCATCTGAAGCAGCCTTCTCTGTGCGCCCTTCACTCCTCAGTGAAACAGTCCTTAAATCTGAGTGGAAGGAAAGAGCTTCTCTTTAGCCAGAGAGTGAGATTCTTGGAACGTGTCCCGGGCCAGACATCTGATTTCAGATACGCAGACACGTACTGTGCTTTAGAACCCCGACTGCAGATCAGTAAAACGTTTCAGGTGAGGATTTCAGCCTTCGGAGTTTGGTTGGGTTTCAGTTGAGAAGTGAATGTCACTCACGGCCATGCCTGATTCACTTGACTTTTTGGGGTATAAGTAGAGCCAGGAGACTTCCCATCCTGAGGCCCGAGGGGCATGTGTGCCGCTGAGAGGGACGGGGCAATTGGATATTGACAAATCCGGCTTTGAGGCCTGTGCCTGCCCCTCGATCACTCTGGGACTTGTAGAAAGTCATTTTAAATGACTTTAAAGCCCCTCTGCTCTTCTTCATGTGTGAGATGGAATCGATGCCCCTGTCCTCACTGTCCCTACATCATGAGGATCGCGTGAGACTGTACTTGTGTTCTGGCTCTCTCTGTGTGCTGGGAGGCTCAGCGTGGTTGTGCACGGATGTCCCCATTCCTCTTGTCTGCGAGGGGTGGTCCCCGGGCCAGCCAGAGGCTGCGACTTCAGGAGCATCTGCCAGAATCTCTCCAGGCTTCGGAGAGATGAATTTCTTTCCTCAAGACAGAGGGTGAAGACAGAATGTTTCCTATTAGTATTATAATATTCACTCCGTGTTTACACTTGAAGGCTTCTCGTCCCAGGAGGAGGAAAAGTTGCTGTGGTTGTTCAAGGACCTTTCTAAATTAGTTGTTGAGTTGAGTTTGGGTCCTCCCCCCATCCCTAGTATTGAAATTAATTGGTGCAGTTAACTGCTGAGTTCATACCAACCGGCCTCCTGGTACCGAGGAATTAATGACACCAATACTCCGCTGAATGAGAAGGCAATGTGACTTCTGTGTGCCACCACCACTGCTAATTTCATTTTGGAAAATTAATAAAAATGAATTGCACCACTGACATTTATAGAGTTTCCTAATAAAATGATACATTGTTTGTGTGGAGGAATCCCTATTAAATTAATTGTGGTAATCAGTTCACATATAGATGTTGGTATAGGAGCTGCACGGAGACCCACTCCTGGTCCCATCGGCTGGCTGAGGGCTGGGGGTTATAAATATAGCCTTTGCCCAGATACTGCCCTAATTACAGAGAAGGTCCCGGGAGCCCCGCTCACCTGTTTCCTAATGAGGTGTGCTACGAGGAGGCTCCCAGGGTTGGGGGCCTTGGGGGCGGCGGCGGCACTGAGACCGGGTTGAGCGTTGAATGTTAAAACAGCCCAGATTGTATTATCAGCAACTGGGACCTCCTGGAAATGGCAGTTTGAAAAATCACCCTTCAGGAGTCTTTATTTGGCACTTGCTGTGTGCTCAGCACTCTAATAATACCATTTGGAGGCTCTGGGGAGCTCCACACTCCCCGCCCCGCCAGGTGAATCCGGAGCCTTGGAATTAGGAGCCTCCTCCCTTGGTCTAGAATGTTCTTCCAGCTCCTCCTTCTGGCCTTGATTTGGTGTCACTTTCTCTGCAAGGTCTTTCCTAAACACACTATTTAAAACCACACCCCTCCCATTCAGCCAGTCCTCCTTCCTTTTCTTTTTTCTTATTCTGTGTTTTCTCTGGAGCGCGTGCTGCCCTCTGACACAGGCTGCATTTCATCTATTTATTTGTCTAATTCATTTATTCTTGATCTCACCTCCTCTCCCCGAAAGTGACAATACCGCCGGGCGCTGGTGTGCTTGTGGGGTGCCCCTAGTGCCCAGGACAGTGCTGGGCACGCGGTAGGCACTCTGCGTGTCTGTGGCCCGAATGAGACCGAGACAGAGATGTGTCTGAGGCTGTGCAGGTAGAGATCTGGGCTTGCTCCATTCTATTTCTGTTTTGTGTGTCCCCAGGATCTGACCTGAGTGGTGCTCATAAACCCTTTCAACTGCCCTGCCGGGCAGCGAGACACAGAGAGGGTACCGGTCGATCCAAGATTGCACAGCAGATGTTGGAACTGGAAATTGAGCTAGTGGTTACCTTCCTGCAAAGCTCGTCACCTTGGCTTCTCTGCTGTCCTGCTTTGTGGATGTGAAGGTTGAAGGTGGCCCAATACATCCTTTCGCCATTCTCCCCCTCCCCGCACCTCCCATCGCCAAGATTTCTGAGCCACCGGGAGAGTCAGGCGCCGGGCAAAGTTTGCTCTGTCGGCGAGCAGGGCTCAGGTGCGGGAGTCAGGTGCGTTCCCGTGCTGCCCTCCTGCACTGGACTTTGCTTCCTCGTGGCAGGCAGTGTGGAGAAACTGCACACCGCCCCGTGGTGCAGAATGCAGAGTGGAGCAGGGCACGGGGGTGGGGGGGGCAGGCTGCAAAGTTCAGCAATCCCAAGAATGCATTGCTCCTGCCCTGGGAAACGTGCAGCCTTCCCTGGAAATCGGGGACATGCACTTCCTTCCCAGGAATCCTGTGAACAAGGGATAGAAGGAGGCTGGAAGATGCTATTAATTATCTAATTAATTAATTAGATTTATATAGATAGCACCTAACACTGAAGTACTAAAGGTCTAGTAATAGAATTTTCCTGTAATGAGCACTAAATGCTTCTTGGTCAATAAGCAGTAAAACAACCAAGTCTAGGGAGGGAGTCTGGAAGGAAAGGAGAGAAAAGTGAGACCCAAGTTTCAAGAAGACCCTCGTGACGCCCAGAGACACCCCAATCCGTCTCTCATCCCTCTCTCACCTCACCGTCCATTGCTTCTTGTGCTCCCAGGGGTGGCCAGGTGGGAGGGTGGCCACCGAGTCCCCTGTCTTCTGTTCTTTGTCACCATGTCCTCCCCCACACCCCAGGACCTTTGTCCCCTGGAGGGAGTGAGCCAGTGCTTCGGCCCATGTTCTGGACTGCAGCCCGTATCTGCCGCCCCCCAGGCCACCCTACCACCAAGGTCATGCTTGGGTCAGGGGACTGTACCCTTTGCTCTTCCCTCTCGGGGCTGGAGCCCCTCCTCACACCAGCTGTCCTCCAGCGCTCCTTGTGGCGCCACTGTTTCCCTGCAGTGCCTTTGGGATAAGTCCCGCTCTAGCGTCATGTTCAAGGTGGTTCTCCTGCCTCAACCCGTCTTGTTCAGTATTTCCCTTGGACTCCTACCTCAGAGCACCTACTACAGTTAGGGGGCGGCTTCCTGCTCTCCAGACACATCGTCTGTGTCCCCTCCTTTTGCCTTCAGACCCCAAATGCTGCATGCGCAGCCCGGTCTGCCTGTCCTTCGAATCTTACCTCTTTCTGGGAGCCCCCGCAAATGCACCAACGTGTAGTGAGCCCTCTCTGCTGTCTGCTCTGCAGTCCTCGTTCGCTGTGTCGTCAGCTCTTTGACAGTGTAGTTTCCATCCATATGGAAGTCTTGCCTCCCCAGGGAGACGGTGAGCCCCCTGCCCTTGGGCCATGCTGCCTCTTTGTCTCTGGATGGCAAGTGCACAGAGGAGCTTCAGTGGGGCTCAGGGCGGGTGCGGATTCAGGGGCAGAACCAGGGCATGGGCACGGGCTCCATCTGAAAGCCAGCCCAATTCGGCCCCAGACCGGCCCTCTGTAAGTGGCCCTTGGGGGTGACCTGCCGGCCCCCTGCGAGGCATCGGATCCCTGGAGCAGCCCCTATTGCTGGGGAGGCTGCTCGAGAGACCAGAATAGAGTTGCAGAAGTCACATGGAGACCCCGTTTGGATGATTAAAGACTTAAACAGCAGTGAAGTTCTGATGCCGGGGTCCCGCAGCCTGGCGGCAGCTGGAGGACCATCACCCCCTGGAGTGCGCCCCTCACAGGGACTCAGATCCCAGGTGACTGCACTCTGTGACCTTCTAGGGAAGTCAGACTCACAGAGGCAGAAGAAGGGTGGGAGCCAGGGGCCGGGGGCTGTTTCATGGGGAGTGAAGACAGTTCTGGGAACGGATGGTGGTGACAGCTGCTCCACATTGTGGAGGAACTAAATGCCCCTGAACTACGTAGTTGAAAGTGGTCAAAGTGGTCAATTTCATGTCACTTGTATTGGACAATGATTAAAAAAGAGATTCCGTCGTGGCCCCTTTCTGTGTCCAGGTGGGCAGAGCTGGGGGAGGGGGTAAGGGGGTAAGTGCATGTGTGTGTGCGCGTGTGCGCGTGCAGGGGTCCTGTTTGGGGGGGACTGAGTTTGAGAGGGCAGACCTTCTCCCTACATCATTTCAAGGACTCTGCTCTTCGTGACTGCGGAGGAAAAATAAACTGGGTCAGCAGTCATTTCAATGTGGCGACCTTTGCGTTATGCTGAATTGGGGACCTGCTATCAAATTAACATAATGATGTGTCATGTTACATCCATTTCAGTATTTGCCTAATATATTGAGCGAATCCTTGACGAAGTGCAGACCATCATCATTAACCGAAGAGCGATTGATTGCCGCGCGAGGGGGCTCGCAGGTGTGATGTCTGCTGCCTGAGGACACGCGAGCGGCCCCATCCGCCCCAGGACCTTCCTGGAAGGCATCTGCCTCAGGGTCCTGTGGCTTTGAGTCCTTTCCAGGTGAGGCAGGGAATTAGCTGTGACCTGGACCCTCATGGATAAAGTGTCTGGCGTCTCGACACTGGTGGGGAAGTCCCTAGCCTCTATATGGAGGTGGGTCTGTCCCCGATTCCAGTTCATCATCCGGAATCACACACTGCAGAGAGGAAGCCGGGGGAGCCGGCAGAGGGCTCGTCTCTAGATCGCCCTGTGTGTGTGGGGCTGCCCAGGTCCCTGCGACCCTGCTGTCCCTCTGTGGGTGGGCAGGGGGGCCGTGTGTGCTCCTCTGTGAGTTAGCTTTCATCACGACGCTCCTGGTTCCGGGAGCCAGGGCAGCAAGTCCTGCGCCTCCTTCCTGGAGGGATCCAAAGAGGGAACCGACCTCTGTGCCTCCGGCCTCCCTGGGCTAGGCAGCTGCTGGCTCCTGGTTCTCACCTCCTCTTCTTTCCATTAGTTCTATTTTTGTCAAAAAGTGTCCATGCACATAGTTTAATAAGTCAAACGGCCCTAAAGGGCTTGTAAGAAGGGACAGCAGACCTCTGCCCCCTGGCTCAAATCTGCGTCCTAGGAGGGACCACTTGACATTCTTGCAGCGCTGAGATTTATCTCCAGTCTTCGGACTGTGCTATTCTGCTCTTTCTTGCTTTGTCATGTTTGGACCGTTGTCTTTCAACTTCCTCATATGTTAATGAGGGTTTAGTTCTCCCCCTCGGCCACCTGCTGTGTTTTCCTTACCTGAGAGGTGGGCTTTGGGTGCGGCTTTCTCAGATTTAGCATCTCCAGGGGCTGACATCTGGAGGTACCAGCCAGCTTCTCCCAGGGGCTGCCCCTGGGAACCAAGCAGGGAAGGGGCTTGGAATGTCACCATGAATTAGTGAATTCCCCAGTTTGCGTCTGTGTTTCCTGCCTCTCCTCTGCTGTCTTCAAATCTGGAGTCTTTTAGGGTCTCTTTCTCCAAAGAATAAATGTGTCTCCAATGGGGGCAGGGAGGCCCCGGGGTTGCCTGGCTGCTGGGGGTGGATGTGGGGCCTGGGAGGGTCTGGCCACTCCCGCACGGGCCTGCGACCTCGCCCTGTCTCACACCTCATTTCCATCCTCTGTCTTCTCTGGCACCTAATTCTCGAAGTTTGCCAGTCTGCCCAGGCTCTGTGGGCAAGTGGGCTTGCTGTGCTCCGTGGCCCCTTGGGGCACGTGGCTTTGGGCTGCTTCTGCTCTGCTGGAATGTGTTGACCTCCCTGGGCCTCTCCCAGCTCTGCTCCCGTCGCTGTGTCCTTGTGGGCCTGTACCTGTGTTCCTTCCCCTGCGGCTGGCCCTGGGCCCGAGTCGGCCCCGTCTCTGCGGCTCACGCTCATGCTCAGTCTTACCTGCTGTTTCACTCTCTTGCTATTTTTCTCTGTCTCTCTTTTTTGGGGAGAAGAGCCTCATAATGTCGTTTTGGGGTTTCTAAATGCACAACCCGGTCAGGGTCCAGGCACACACCCCTTGTGTGCAAGGGGGCAGCCCGAGGGGGTGCTAACCCCACACCCCCAGCACGTGCCTCACCTTCTTCAAAGTACCGCCCTTGCTTTAGAGATTTGGCTGGTGTCGGCACAGGGGTGTGGTGTGGCCTCTCCCTGGGCGGTCATGTGGTACTCCATGCTTGTCATCTGACCGCGTGCCTCAATGCCTTCTAGCTCTACGTGGCTACAAGCGTGTCTTCCTTGGGTTAGGCGTGGCGGGGTGCTCCCGCAATGCAAGGTGTGGTGCTGGGCTCTCGTGGGGGCTGCTTGCCCGGGGGGCTCCTGCTGGCGTCTCTGAGCAGGACGACCTGGCAGTGAGGACCGTTGATGAGAGTGAGACGGTGCTGGTGTTGTGCACACACATGCCAATGACGTTTACGGTCCTTATCAGTGCTCACTCCCCGCGGTTTTTCTGTTTCTGCTCCTGCCGGCTCATTCTTCACATCTTCAGTCCCCTCCTGCATTTGGAAAATTAGGATTGTCTGGTATTTCCGTAATGGGCCTGGGCTGGTGTCTGTGGTATTTCCTGCAGATCAATTCTGATCTAATAAACTGTTGCTGGCTGCAGGGAAAGGGAGCCGCCTGCGTGCCTGGCGGCTCAGCCAGGAGGGAATGCACATTCTTGGGAGAGACCCTTCTTTGCAATTCATGGGCTTCTGTGTAAGGAGTAATTCCCAAATTAGCCGGTAATCTGGGCGCGAGGTTCTCCCACTGCTCACAGTCTGGTTAGGAGCTATTACTGTCTTTGCTGTCTTAGAGTCCCCACAGTATTTATTATGGGGTTTCGAAAAAAAATGGACAATAACCAAAAACAAAGGAAGAAAAGCTTTCTGAGTTCTCCAGCTCTACTGCATGTGAACTTTCGCTTTGTGTGGTGTGTGTCTGTGTAGGCGCCCACACCCGTACACACATGTCCGCGGTACACTCCTGCACACCCGTGGACACACACAGACACAGGTGCATCTGCATATGTAGTTAACACACGGACACGTGTGCACAGACGGGGTCGGCCTGTGCAGAGACGCCTGTTTGCACGTGCACAGCTCGCACTCACATACACACCCATGGTCCTTCAGTCCCTGTTCTTTAGTAAGAGCAATATTTCTGGGAAAGTTTTCCCTTTTTTCGTTCACCAATTTAATAAGATGGGATGAAATACAATTTCCCCTAAAAGAAAAATAAGTTCTTCTGTAGCGGCTGCCCGGACCTCCCCGGATAGGGAGCTTACTGTCGGCTGAGCGGCTTTGTTGGAGGGGCCTCTGGGGGCAGAGGGGACCCAGGCCCAGGGAGCGGGTCCTGGCTGGGCCAAACATTGTGGCCGTCATCGAGGTGGCTTCTGGGCGGCTGCGTTGTGATTCCCGTCGCAGCCCCAACGAGGTCGGTAGGAATGGGGGCGGTGTTCGTGGGGGTCCGTGAGGCACAGGACCGATTTGCCGGTGGTGGCATGGGTCTACGGACAGGGGGCGGCCAGGCTGTGGTGTAGGGGAAGCCAGACCCTTGCCAGGTTTCAGGGGAAAGCTGTGGAGAAAGGCAGTGAAATCAGGGAAACAAAGGACTGTGTGTGGTGACGTAGGAGAGCAAAGAGACGGGGCGCAGGTGCGTCTGTCCAGGAGCAAGCCCGCGCTGTGGAGCGCACCGTCTCCACGCAGCTTCCCACACTGTCCCCGGCTCCCCGGAACTAATCCTGCCCACCGACTTTGGGGGATGCTATCCCCTCGCCTCTGATCCGGGCCTTGAAGGGGCTCTGTTGGGGAAGACACATAGGGTTGCGTGCGAGCCCTTTTATTCCTGAACCGCACAATACCACGTTGTCCCCTCCTGTCATTGCCGGCCTGCTTTCGCACACCTGTTTCCTCAGTGGAGAGCTCTGGTGGCCCGCTGTGCGCCAGGTGCGGGGCTGTGGGGCTGTGCTAGGGCGTCAGGGACCGTGAAATCCTGGCAGTTTGGAGGAATGCTAGGAGGGACGAGTGCGGAGAGAGGCTGGCCTCCCGGGGTGGTGGTGGAGGGAGTGATGAAAGGCCAAACTTTGGGCAGAGACCCGCAGATGAGGGGGGAATGTGCACGTGTGCGCGTGTGCACCAGTGAGTACGTGTGAGCGTGTGTGTGTTGGGCGCATGGCGTGCAGGGCGTGTGAGAGTGGATGGGAAGTCCTTTCTCTGGAGGCGGTGAGGGTGGGGGAGCCGTGAGCTGAGGGGCAGGTGTGGCTGAAGTGAGGGGGCGGCACACCAGGCAAGGATTTGGCGATGATGCTGGGCCCCCCGGGGCCCCTGGGGGAGGGTTTGAGCAGGGCCAGTAAATGAGCAGGTGTGGCCAACAGCCCCATCCTGGCTGCCCCGGGAGCGGAGAATGAGCGGGAAGAACCAGGACGGACGCGCAGAGAAACCCAGCGCTCTCCCTTGCTTCTGCAGGTACCCAGGCTCCTGACAGGAAGCCTGTCTCTCTGACACAGCCACGTCCTCTTAGTTGTTGTCCTCTCGGAGGACACGGTATGATCTGCCCTTAGGAGTTGAGAGAAGCAGGCAAACTCTCGGCTGCCCTGGTGAACTGGGGGCTCAGCAGCTCCGAGCCCAAAGCTTTGATTCCCCTAGAATGTCAAAAGCTCCCCATTGGTTGCCGGCACACCCCACCTATTCCCTGGTCCCCTTTCATTCTGAGCTCTTCCTTAGTTTCCTCGTTCCTCTTCAAACGGAGGTCCCAACTGATGCTCCGGGGGAGGCAGTGGTCCCCGAGCGCTTTGCCGGGCACGATAGCTTCACCGGCCCGTGTACGTGTTAGAAAAATATTGACGACACTGTGATAGCGACGGATGACAGAGGGAATGCACGGGAGAAATATTCCCTTGAAACAGCTGCCAAGCTTTGAGTTCTTTTTTGGCTTTGGTACAGAATTCCAAGCTGAGAAGAAAATCTATCCCTTCCCTTTATGAGTAAGTGGTTTGGTTCTCACTTCCTGTAGAAAATTCCCAGCCTTCCCTTCTAAGTCCTGTTGGCAGTACGTTGGGAGTTGCCCACGGTTCTGCCCTTTCTCCAGCGCTGGAGGGCCTCAAGGATACGTCAGAGTTTTGCAGTTTGTTAATTTTGCATTAAATAATTAATAGTAAAGTTAATTGATGAATTATTCAATTTTCAGGTAAGATGGGATGATAAATATTCATAACTTATTTTATTAAGGGAATTTCCATTTCATATGCCATTAAATCTAGATTAACGAAGGCTGATTTCAAATGAAGATTGAAAACAATTGTGCTTTGGAATTAATTTACTAAGTTAGGGTCATTGCTTATTGAGTTTACCCCCTGCCAGAAAGTTAAGGCTTCATCACCTGGATAAGTGTCTGAATTCACAGAAGTAACATTGCCCTTAGTTTAGGAACATTCCGCGAGTCTGCTGGGGATTTCCCCTGCAGCGTTCCCAGCTTCTGGGGGGCACGGATAGGAACGCAGTGAAGTGGGGGTGCGTAGAGGGCAGATCTGGGGTCCCTTCCAACCAGCATCTGGCTATTGCTTTGAGCTGTTGGTTGTTTGTTCGTGAACTACAACGTAATTTAATATTAGCCCAAACCCAACATAATGAAGGTGTGCATTCTGGTAAACCAATGGTCCACGCAGGCATCTCGGAGTCCGTGATAAACACCTGGTACCCTCCACGGAGTTCTGGGGGGTCTGTGCTGTGACTTCTTGTCCAGGAGTGCTCTCAGCCAAGGGGAACTGCAGCTTCAGTTTTTATTTTGTGTTTTCTAGCTATCTGATTTCTTTGAGGCCTGGTTTATGTTAATTCGTGAAGCTGCTGTAAAGCCCTGACCCGCACACCAGCACTGAGCGCTCCTCAGGACCTCCCAGGCTGTCTATACCTTGCAAAGCTCCTTGTAGTTTGGGATCTCAAGCCTCGTAACAGCCCCACAGAGTGGGACAGAAAGACAGAGGTAAAGGGAAGGAGGGGAGCGAGGGGAGCGAGGGGAGCGAGAAAACAGGAGTCCTCCCCTCTTCTGCCTAGCCACTTCCCTCTGCTCAAGGCCGAGTCTTACTGTGTCACCTGCCCAAGGCCGCTCAGCTTAACCAGACACAGACGTTGAGACCATAGCCCAGGTCCTTCTGACTCATTTTGGAGGGCTTGTTTCAGCTTCAGCATCTTAGTGCTTTAAAATAATTTTTTAACCACTCCGAGCAGGGGGGCACTTGGGAGTATTTATAACCCGGTGGAGCAGTTTTCTCTGCATCACCAAATATTCATTATAATTTTCCAGCAAAACTCGTTTGCTCTGGAGAAGTTGATCCTACAGTAAGCCTTCATTTCAGAGGAGAGCATTTGATGTTACATCTCATGAACCTGCTCTCCTAAAATTATCCCTAATTGGCTTGGAAAGTGGCTTCTAAAAGGCAGATGGCTTAATATCTCAACTTTCTGGTTGTGACTCAGGGAGGCTGCAGGGTTCTTTCTGGTTTGGGATAGTGGTCTTGTTAACTTGGAGGGCAAGATCCTATCGCTAACGTGCAGATTGAAGTGCTGCCTCAGGGGAGATGGTGTGGAAACCACCAGGGACAGCCTGTCTCATCGGAGATGTTGCATGGCAGGTGGGGCGAGGACAGGGGTTGTTGAAAAGCAATTCTATAATCCCTAGCATTCGTCAACAAGCCTTTATTGAGTGCCCGCTGTGTGCATAGGTTTGTACTAGGCACTGTGCGGTTACAAAGGCGGTAGAAAACATGGCCCCTAATCCAATTGGAGAGACAAGTCATGCATATCTGAGATAACTGGAGAGTAATTCCCAGACAGCACACACAGGAGAGCCTGGTGTGCGTGTGCATGCACGCACGCATGCGCTCGCACGCACACGGAGCTGTAGGAGGAATGCAAAACGGGGCCAAGATCAATTGGATTCAATTGATTTCATTGGGAAAAACAGCACAGCAACATTTGTAAGGGTGAATTTCAATCAGAAAACCCTGAACGTTGGTTGGGGGGAGGGGATGGTGCACCCCGATGGTGGACAGGAGGGTGGCACTTGGACTTTTCTCGTCCTGAAACCACGGATACGGCAAATTAATTGGTGGCTTTGGCATTAGTATTTAGAAGGCTCTAGAGGCCGTGGGATGCGCTAGGATGGAATGAAAGCCCAGGAAGAATAGCTTGGCGGAGGGGAGGGCTGCCGCTGGGATGTCTTCATTTGTGTTCAGTCTGTGGGGAGCCTGGCAGAGGCTGAACAAGGAGGCAGAGCTGTTCTCCATGCTGGAGAGCTGCCCTGGTGGACACAACCGTGGCCCCTTTTATCGAGTGTCTAGGTAGGTGCAGGGAGGTCAGAAGGCCTTCCGGAGCTGGGATTCACAGCGGCTGTCTGATTTGAAATCCTCTGTGGTTCCTCTGCCCCTTTGCAGCTCACGGGACCATGAGTGGAACCATTTTCAAGGTCACCTTGGTGGGCCGCTGGAATCATGCCGACCTCTTCCCGGACTCGAGAGCAGTGCCTGTCCACTGGGGAGAGTTTGGGCACCCCCCCCCCCCGAGACTTTTGACAATACTGGAGACACAAATATGTCACATGTCGGTGATCACAGTGGGAGCAGACAGGCTATTGGCATCTACTGGTAGGGACCACTGACACTAGTAAACATCCTACAGTATCCTACTGTGCGCAGGCAGCTCCTCCCCTGCAAGAATTCTCTAACCCTAAGTGTGGCAGCGCCGAAGTGGAGAAACCCTGATGTCAATGAAGAGCATTCCATGCCAAAGGGCCTGGTGGTCACGAGCCAGGCTGCATTTGAATCCCAGCTCTGTCACTTATTAGGAAGTTAGCTGTCCCCCCGTGCCTCAGTTTCCTCATCTGTATAATGGGAATTACAACAGTGCCTATTGTTGTGAGAGGAAAATGAGTAAATGCTGAGCCCTTGGGACACGGTGTTGATGTATTTACTATGATTATCTTGCGGGGAATCCATTCAGAGGGGCAGTCGCATACGGCCTTGGGCTCTGTACACACACACAGACCAGTTGCTCTTCACTTCTGTTTTTGTAGTTGCATGAAATGATGGTCTGAAGACCTGTGTCATTCTCAACTACCAACAGTGATCTTCGGGTTAAACCAGTTTCTGAGAGGAGAGAGTATCAGTGGGGTTCAGGTCACAACAGTAGGCAGAGAAGGGCATGTTGGATGGGAGGGGGCTGCCAGGAGAGTCAAAGTTACATGGGAGGCCAAACTCAGAGCCCGAACTCATTGATTATCCATGTAAAAGATAATTATTGTTGCTAAGTTAGTTATCTACTCCTGTGTAACAAATCACCTCAAAACTTGGTGGCTTAAAATAACAAACACCGTGTCTGTGGGTCAGGAATGTGGGACAGCTAAGTTGGGTACCTCTGCCCCTGGGTCCCTCCTGTGGTGGCAGCCGGGGCTGTAGGCTCATCCAAAGCTCGACTGAGGCAGGACCCACCTCCATGCTCACGCATGTGGCTATTGGAGGGCTCAGTCTTTCATCAGCTTTGGGCCAGGGGCTCAGGTCCTCACCAGCCATCAGCTGAGGTCGCCCTGGTTCCTTGCTACATGGGCCTCTCCAAAATGGCAGCTCATTTCATCCACCAGAGCAGTTACCAAGATGCTATGGGAGGGTGAACAAGACCAAAGCTGGAGTCTCTTTGGAATCTGATCTCATAAGTGACATCCTGTCACTTTCGTTGGACTGTCTTTCTTAGAAGAGAGCCACTAGGTCCATTTCACAGTGGGGGAGAGCATCACACAAGGGCAGGAATTCCAGGAGAGAAGGATCACCAGAGACGGAGACGCCACCCACTGCAATCATGTCTCACATGGAGACCGATAAGAGAGGCATAGTGTGAATGTGAGCTAATCATGGTGTGGTCACTCACTTCCTGGGTGACCTTGGGAAGAGTGCTTTTGCCTCTCTGGGACTCAGTTTTCTTCTCCTTAAGATGGCTGAGTTGGATTCAGAGATGGCATAAATGTGTGACCTATCAAGGCCCAGGGCAGCCATCACTAATCATGACTCCCTTAAGAGCTGGATTCAGCCTCAGAAGCCTTCTTAACACAGCTCTAGTCTCCGATGGCCACTACTGGTTGTTTTGACATCCATTTGCCAGTGCTGAGTCATCTATAAGAGGACATTCTGTGGTATGGTATATGGTATTGCAGATCACCGATCAAGATGTTGTACGATTTTAAATAGGGCAGGTGCGCTGTCCTCCTGCTAGCCAGAGGGAGAGCGCGGGCTGCTTAGTGTTTGGGGACATTGGGTGGCCCCTCTGCTGCCCAGTCCTCCCTTCTCACACAACACCAGGACTCCAGGTGAGGGGATGTAGGGGGCACACCGCCTAGGGGGATGTGGGGCCTGAAACGCAGCATGGGGCTGGCATGACCAGGCCTTTTCGCTGGTGTTGTGGGCTTCTGTCTGGTTTCTCGTGGGGGCAGTTCTGCCCTTGGAGACTCTCCGGCCTGTGGCAGTGTGGAAAGGGAGCGCAGGTCATTCTGGAAATGAGCTCAAGGCGGCCTGAGGTGTTTCCGTGTTCAATTTATCTGACTTTCGAGTGATTCATTCTGTTCCTTCCTGAACACGCTCCTGGGCTCCAGGTGTTGGCTTCATTTTTTTCCGAGATCCTGCCACCACCCATTCTTTGCTTCCGGTAGCTGCTGGGGAATTCTGTTAACAAGGAGCAGAGCACATTTTCTGGGCCATGTAACCCTTTATCCCAACCATTAGAATTTCCAGGCCCTCCCGCCCCCTCCTTATTTTAAAGTTTCTTTTCCTGAAGGGCTGGCATGTTCAGAGGCAGTTTAATAGACATCGATTTGCAATGATTTTTAGGCACTGTGCTTCAGGAGAGCTGAGAAGCCAATAATTAATCCTTTCAACAGCTCATCCCTTTTGTTTTACGATGACCTCATAGCTACATTGCTTGAGCAGGCCGGGCCAGCCTGACCCAGCTCCGTTCCTTGCCTTCTGCTTCATTCAAATAAGCCCGCTATGAATTATTCAGCCCTGCTGCAGGGGCACGTGGGGCGTCTTGTTGTAATATTTAATCAGCAACCTGGAGGCCAGCGCCGGTTTTACCGACAGCTGCTGTTCACTTGGGGCACATGAATGGGTGTGCTTAGCAGGGTAGGATTCCTGCCTTTTCAAGGACTCTGGTTTGTCCTCTGATCCCCGAGGGGCAGTGCCGATCCTCGGGCCTCTCTGTGCTGCCTTTGCGGTGGCTCCTTCCCGCGTCAGCAGGGAGGGAGTGACTCTGGGGCCCTCCCACCTCGGAGAGTCTTGGGTGACTCCTGTCCCCACGCACATCACTACCATAGTTGGGTCCTCTTGCCTCGGAATCGGTCACCATGAACTTGTGGCCTGAATTGGCACATTCATCATCTTTCAGTTCTGTAGATTGGACGTGCCAACAGGGTCTCACACGGGCTCAAAGTGAGGTGTCCTCCGGGCTGCGCGCCTTCTGGGGGCCTGAGAGGGGAGCTCTGTTTTCGCTGGCTCTTCCCCCACCCCCAACGTCTCTGCTCGCTGCCCCTTCCTCTGTCTCAAGGGCCAGTGCGCTGACCCCTTCTCTGGGGGCCCTCTGCCTCCCTCTTCTACTTTGAAGCACCCTTGTGATTACGTAGGGTCCACTCGGATAATCCGGGCTATTGTCTTGGGTCAAGGTCAGTGAACCAGCAACTTTAATTCCGTCTGCAACCTTCACCCCCCCTTGCTGTGTAGCCCCACGCAGTCACAGCTTCCAGGGGTGAGGACGTGGACATCTTTGAGGAGCTTTATTCTGCCTCCCCCATCCACAGTGCCCTGGCTCCAGTCTTCCTGACCTTCTGGAAATTTCTATCAAGAAGCAAACTCCTGAGAGCTCCCCTGAGCAGGCAGCCTGGTGTGATTTCAAGAGGGTGGACTTGGGAGACAGACAGAATCAGATCCATTTTAATGTCACCATCTGGGAGCTAGAGAGTGGCGTTGGACATGTGACAGCTAATGACCAGAGGACAAGATGCTTCATGTCTCTGAGCCCAGTCATCTGTCCTGTAAAATGGGCTTATTGATGCAGCCTCATGTCTGGGGAACTGCACAGGGTGGACAGGCTCATGTGTGGACAGGCAGTCGGAGATGGGGGCCGTTACTGTGATGGCCACAGGGGTCTGTTTCCGTCTCAGTGTGCGGGCGGCTCTCTGTTGGGAGGTTGGCATCTTGTCCACGCACAGCCCGGACCCTGAGTGGGGGGTCTGTCGGGGCTGGGGCTGTTGCGCTCGCTGTAGCCTGCTGCCCACGGCTGCGGGTGCCGCCTCCCTTTGCCCATCTTGCACACCTGGCTTCATCCAGACCTCCTCCTCCTTGGAGAATATGGGTCCGTGTGTCCCTCAGAGTGCGGGTGGACTGGCCTTTTTCTTTGTCGCTCTCCGGATTCTTTGTAATCCTCAGCGTGTCCACCTTGGGGTTAGCTCTCTCTCACCCCTCGTAGGGTCTGGCTGTGCCGTCTCTTGCAGTCCTCAGATAACCGGCGGAGGTAGACATTCCTGTCTGTCTTCTGACAGGGTTGGGGGGTGGATCAGTGGCAGAGCTGAGCCCTAACCCGAATCTCCTGGTCCAGATCGAGCCTTCCTTCCTCCAGTTCTAGCTCCTTCTCTCCTCAGATGCCCAGCACATGCTGGCTGCTCCTGATAAGCTTTGGCGCCCTCCTGCCCCCCACATCTCTGTCTTTGTGGCAGCATGCTCCAGGGGCCAACTCCTGTTCGGCCTTGCCTTTGAGTGATGAAGGGTGGGGGCACCATGGAGGTGAGCTGTCCTCTGGTGTCCCTGTTCCCTGGGGGGAGCCGGGTCTCTGCTTCCAGCCCGCTGCTCTCAGGGGAAGGAGAGATGTGCTGCGTAACCCCACAGGGACACTCGTTTACTCCACTGATTTTCCAGGACTCCCCTCCTGGCACAGGGGGCAGGGTAGGGCTTTGGAGTGGGGCTCCATTCTCTCTCCTCGCCCTTCTGTCTCTGCCCATCCCCGGAGCATCCCCCCGCTATTTTATAGTTGAATCACGGCCCCTTCTTGGGTGCGTTGCCCCCCTCTCTCCTGCTTTGTCCACTGGACTCCCCCTTCATCCCAGGAAGGTGTAGCATCACCAGGAGAAGCAGCAACTTGCTGAAATGCAGTGTGTGCAAATAAATTATTCAGTGAAACTCAGTCTGACTTTATTAAGGCCGGAACCATCCTTCTCTGTCAGAAGCCACAGAGGGGGCAGGAGCCACAGGAGGCCGTGGGACTCGGTGGCTGCTGGGCCTGGGGGGCTGCGGGGGCCATGGGCTGCACACCGGTGCCTGGGCTCCAGCTGGGGTTCCTGTGTGTGCCCCGGGCCTCATGCTCAAATGCGTCCCTGCGGCCCCTTTCACGGGATGGGGCTGCCTGGAAAAGAGAGGAGCCAGACTTTGCTTCCTCTGAAAGAGCAGTCCTGACCCGACTCCCTTGGTCTGGAGAAGGTGGTTTGGGGGCAGGAATGGCTTCAGAGCATCAGGAGGACGGTGAGAGGAAGGAGGGCTGCGGGCCGACCTCCAGCACACATGTGCTCGTGATGTCTCACATCAGAAAAAAGTTAAAGCGTCGGTGGCATTTTAAATGCTTTTCAGATTAATTTATATTCTAACTTGGTAATGAGGAAGCAGCTTTTGTCCAAGAGGTGAGATATGCAAAAATAACCTTTAAGTTTCTCATAATTAACCTTTAATGATAGCTCTCGCTCTAACAATATATTTTATGCTTCAGAAATATAACGGACAGGAAGAAGTGAGTGCTTCTTGTATCCAAATGTCTGGCAAAAGGGAAGTCACATTGATGTAGGAGTTTCATACTTTTAGCCGGACTCTCTGGGAGGGTAAGATGCTGATAGAACCACGGGCGCCCTTCACCTTGTGGCCAGATGGGCCTTTCTTTGGCTCCGTCCAAGAGCCCCTCTTTCTAGCTCTCCACGGCTCGTTCTTGCTCCTTAAATCTTCTGTCCCCGGAGCCGTTACCAACGGAAATGCCTAGTGCAAGGACTTTCCTCTTCCTCATCCCCTTGACCTTGGCGGTATTTGACCCCATGGGCTGATGGATCGTCTGTCACAGTCCTCTCTGGTTCATTCTGAGGAGCACCCGACACAGGCCGGGTGCCGGGAGTCAGGCTCTTATCAACCCTCAGACCTCAGGTCTAGTGAGGCTGCACATCCCCCAACCGTGGGGGCAGAGGGACAGGAGAGGGTGGTGAGGAAGGGGAGCGGGAGGGAGGGAGGTGTGTGTGGGGGAGGGTAGCAGTCAGAGAAGGCTTCTCTGCTGTCCCAGGGCTCTCCAGAGACACAGAACCAATAG